>LN891182.1:0-13853 GCA_900010015.1 Tuber aestivum
AATTGCTGCAATCTCACCATCTTGGTCTTGAGTAGCATCTGGTATTTCTGCACAAACAATTTCATCAATTTTTTCAGGTGTAAGAAATTGATCATCTTTATGTAGAAATAATAAAAGATGCATGTGTGGTAAACCACGTTTTTGATACTCAATTGTCCATACATAACCTAAAAACTGACCAAAAATATTTTGATGTCTTAACTCATATAGTAATTGATGTTGTTTTATATGAAAGACTCTTGCAACTAAGTCTGGTCGATCTACTGCAGATTGTCCTGGAAGTAGTGCATCTGTAATTTCTTTCCACTTTGGATTGGCTGTAAATGTGATAAAGAGTGTTGGACGTCCAAAGTGTCTCACAATAGCCAGTGAATCTTGATACAATTGTTGCATGTATCTATCACCTCCAGTATAGCTACTGGGTAGGATTATACGCTGTCCTACCTGCTGTGCATTAAAGTCTTGAGCAATAAGACTATCAGTAAGTCCATTATAGATATCTGCTCTTAATTGAGACTGATGGTTGCGAATCCACCCTAATTTATTTTGGTCACAGACTGACCAAGCATCTACTAAATATTGTTGAAATGGTCATTGAGAAAGAAAAAGAGTTTTGCACTCATGTTCTCTTAGGTGTAAACGGTATCTTTTTAGTACATTAGTTATTAACTTTAATTAACCCTCAAATCTCTCAGAAGTACTATCTTACCTATAAAAAACACGTTGATTTAATCTCAACTTCTTTCTAACCTGTCCTTGGTCTTGTATCTCTAGACTCCAGTGCCAACCCAAATCTCCCTGAGGAAAAAGTAAAACATAGTGTAATGCCATATAGCTTGCATGATTTGGATTGATAGTACTGAAAGGACTTCCGGAATTTGCTAAGCGCTTAGCTAAGACTATATCTCGAAATCCTGGCTCTCCATACTCATTTGGAATAATAGTAGCAATTTCATTACTTGCAGGTAAATTCTCCCTTCTTTTGTCTGCACCTGTCTCCATAACTAATCGTAATTGTGGATTCAGAACTACTTTTGCCTCCACCCCACTATCTTCTATACTATCTAATTGCTTCTTTGCAGTCTTGTATATATGTATATATAGATTTACTTGATGCAACTCATTTGTTAGAGCCAATAGTACTGAACTATCTAATCTTGGATGTGTTGAATGTCTGAGATCTGCTGCATATTGTGGATCGTAAAAATAAAGTTGTACAAATACTGGTATACTGCCAGGTTCTGGTTGTAAAGGACCTTGCAGATAATATAATTCTCCATGAATTTGGAAGCATTGAATACGAGCTCCTTGTACTTGAAAGTGGTTATCAGGTTGATATTTGAGTGAAGTAAAGGTAAGAGCTGAATTGTATTCACGAATTTTAGAACGAAAGTTTCGTGCAACTGAATCTAGGGATTCTAGAAGATGTTGTAAATATGGTGGTGGTGGTTTTAATAGGTCTAGTTGAACATCTCCTCTCTTGCAGCAAGTTTCAAACTTTGGAGTTTTCTTTGAACTTGTAACCGGAACTGGCATTCAGTCCTTTCGATTCAAGGATTTGTTTTATATTTTGTTTTACTTGTGGTTTCGAGTATCCTTTGATACTCAGTTTGTTTTACTTGTGGTTTCGAGTATCCTTTGATACTCAGTTTGTTTTACTTGTGGTTTCGAGTATCCTTTGATACTTAGTTTGTTTTACTTGTGGTTTCGAGTATCCTTTGATACTTAGTTTGTTTTACTTGTGGTTTCGAGTATCCTTTGATACTCAGTTTGTTTTATGGGTTGCTCACGGAGGATTTGGAAATCCGTCCATGCAGGACATGGACGAAGCTTGTATTTAAAGACTGCTGAGTCCCTTAGAGGAACAGCAGACTTCGACGGACAGAGTATTTCTAATATACTTGGTTGAATGGTTACCTCTTCAAGTCCCTATTCTTTATATCTTCCTCTCGGAGCCTCCCTTAGCGCAGTACACTCACCGGTTGTAGATCAACTTGTACGCTACTCCTATTGTACCCGGGAGCGTGATTAGCACCCCGGTGCGAACACGTTACATTTTTTTAACCTCAGCAAGTGGTTAGAAACTTGTGTGCAAGATCACGGATCGACAGGCACAATCCAGCAAAGCTAGCCCGAAGGCGGAGGAGCCCAGTAGTGGCCCGCCTACCCTACCTACACGATAGACCCTCTCACGACGCACAGTGGGAAACAGGTCTCCAGAGAAGGGCTAACGAAGCCTAAGAGACCAGGCCAAGCGGCAGGCCCAAAGGACGGATTCGCGATCGACGATCCAGGAAGGCAGCTAGCAAGAGATCAGGCAGCTCAGGATTTCAAAGGATCCAAGGAAGAGTTAAGCCAACAAAGCCTATCCAGGCCCGGAGGCTTTCCAGTTACCCCTGGAAAGGGAAGACAACCCAGAACTAGCAGAAGTTCTTCGAGACCACCCACAGAAGGCACAGGTGCGGCACCTGGCCCAGAAGACAACGGTAGCAGCAGCAGTAGCGACGGAGAAGATAGTATGGCAAGCTCAGCGAGGGAACCACCAGGAGGTCCCCTGGGACCACCAGACCCTCCGGCAGGAGCACATGGACCCGGTGGCATACCAGCCAACCCTCCCAAGATCAAACTCCCTCTCCCTGCGAATTTCTCAGAACAAGGTGAGGACCTGTAGCCCGAAGCATTCCAGCGATGAGAAACAGCAGTGCACCAGTACCTAAGATTGCATGGTGTCAACATTGAGGAACACAACACGGGAATGTACATTGGAGCCTTCTGTGAAGGCAGGGCCCTCGATGCCTACCAGCAGTGCATGGATGCATATGGCAAAGGAGCCAGAGCAACAAGGGTGCTAGAAGCCCTGAAGGAACGATTCCAGTCATCCCGCAGTAGCGAAGAGATATTCAAAGCCTTCAACAGCATCAGCCAGACCCACGGCGGAAAAACAGAACGAATAACCAAGATAGCAACAGACCTCCTGCTCTGTACAAAGCGTATGCCCCGCGGTGCAGTATCTGCCTACATGCAGAAGCGTCGATTTTATGATGCTATGCATCCCCTGCTTCGAAGGGAAGTGGAACCGATGGATGAAGATGATGATGACATCCATGATATCATAAAGAGAGCAGAACGGAAGGATGCAATACTGCATGAAACCAGTGCCTATGGAATGAAGCCCTCGTCACCACCTCGAAGGGAACAGCAAGACAATGGGCCAGGACCATCAAGGGTGAAGAAGTCCAAATTTCAGAGAAATGCGAAACAATCTACCAAGGAGAAACAAAGAGAAAAAGGAGAGTGTTTCGAGTGTGGAAAAACCAGACATATGGCCTGGGATTGTCCAACTAAGAAAGGGAAAGGAAAGGCGATCAAAAAGGAACCCGCAGCGAACTACATAGAACCTGATGAATACGAGGATGTGCAAATCAATACCATGGAAGCACAGTGCTTCCTGGTCCAGCCGAAACCCGGCAAGAAGCCCCACCGAGCATTAGAAGAAACCATCCAGATCAATGGACACCCTGCTCGAGTTCTTTTTGACACAAGAGCTATTGGTACAGACATGATCAGTAACATCTTTGCAGCTACCCATGGACTCAAAACCGAAGCCCTCCAACAACCGATCCCAGTTGCTATGGCAGTTAAAGGATCCCGCTCCACCAGCCATAAAACCACAAATGTCTCAATCCACCTAGGATCTGTCAAGTTCCCTGAACACAAAATGCTGCTCGGAAATGTAGCAAAATTCGATACTCTTATTGGGATGCCATTCCTCACCCGGCACAATGCAGTCATCAGATGTGGCGAGTCTATCATAGAGTTCCCAGACAAGAAAGTCCGAGTATCCTGCACCCCTACCAGCGGGGAATAGTACCGAGCTGCAGTATGCGAATCGACAGTCCTTGAACTACTGGAAGAGTTTGCGGATGTTTTTCCTGACAAGATTCCGGAAAAGCTACCTCCCATACATGCCGTAAACCACCACATCACCTTTAAAGACCCGAACAACCTCAAGAATCAACCCACATACTCCATTCCTGACACCTACAAAGACCAACTACGGGACTGGATTAATGAGATAATGAGAAGAGAAGTAATCTACAGAAACCAGGCACCTGGTGCAGCGCCTATGTTTGTCCAATTGAAGACAGATAGGAAGCCAATCAGGCCACTGGTAGACCTCAAGCTCCAAAATAGCAACACAGTGATAGACAGTTCCTCCATTCCAAATCAAACCGAGATCCTGGAAGCAGTAGGCCGCGCAAAATACCGCAGCAAGATAGATTTGAGCGACGCTTATTTCCAGACAAGGGTGGATGAGGAAAGCGAATCAAAAAACTCATTCAAGATACCATTTGGAACCTTCATCAGCAGAGTCATGCTGCAAGGAGATGCTAATGCGCCCACCACCTTTATGCGCATTATGGAAAACCTGTTTAGCGAGTACCTACACCACTTTGTGTGGGTCTACATTGATGACATCCTAATCTACTCGAATACCGAGGAAGAGCATGCGCAGCACATAAGGATGGTGTGCGAAAAATTGCGACAGGAAAAATTCTATGCGAGCAGGAAAAAGACAACCCTGTTTGCGGACAGGCTCGAAATCCTAGGACATGGAATCGATGACCAAGGAATTCATGCCACCACTGGGAAGATAGAATCTATTGCAAACTGGACCAGACCACAAACGCAGAAGGAACTACAGCGGTTCCTCGGGTTAGTCAATTACATCGCACGGTTCCTCCCATACCATGCTACAATAATGGCGCCCCTCACGGATTTAACAGGAAAGGCCGAGTTCGCTTGGACACCCACAAATGACCAGGCATTCAGAAATGTGAAGAAGCTAATCAGGGAAGCGGAAGTGGTCCGACCACTAGACTACTCCAAAGAGGAACCTATTTGGTTGATCACTGATGCATCAGATGTCGGAGTTGGCGCCTGGGTAGGACAGGGGTTGTCACATGAAACAGCCCGACCGGCAGCACTGCACAGCAGGAAGTTCACTAATTCCCAAATGAACTATGGAACAACTGACAAGGAAGCACTCGTGATTATCGATGCGCTCAACGCTTTCAACCATCTCCTCATGGGAAACCAGTTTACAATAGTAACCGACCACCAACCCCTTACCAACCTCAAGATGGAGAAGATACCAGGACGCAGAAGGATGCGCTGGATCAGTGAAATCAGCAAATGTGATGCTACAATCATCTACATACCAGGAAGAACTAACTATTTAGCGGACGCCCTCTCCCGCATTTATGAGAATCAACAAATCGAGAATCCGCCCTATGTCTATGACCACACCAGATCTGACGACGACCTATCTGACTCCACCACATTCAAGCAAGAACTCAACACCATGGAGTCAACGACACCTATCTCCCCTACCCCTACCCCCCCTCCGGACTCCTACATGGAGTATTATGTTGAGGGACAAGACAGCCCTAGTGATATAGTGGCTGGAAACGATTGGGGTGACACCTGCACCCTCCGACGGACCCCCTCGCCAGACTGGAAGCATGCAGCAATCCATTATTCTCAGTGTTACTGTGATCATTGTCCTTACCATCAGACCGAAATTAAGTTTGTCAACAACCACCCCATATCTCGAACCCAAACCAGCAAGCAGTCTGGATCTACCAACTACAGCTCTGCCTTGGGTGAAGAGCAAACAAAAGAGATCCTAAACCTTACAGATGAACTATCGCCACCCCTGGCTACATTACTTGAACCAGAGGCGCAGGCACCTGTTGACATCCAGCATTTAGAAGCAGCTGCAACCCTCTACCCTCCGCCGACCGAATACCCATCAAGCCCACCCCCGGTGGCCCGACCCCTCTACAGTGACGCACTTGGCTGTTACAATACCGAAATCTTCATCTCTGTCATGCCCCCTACCCATGACGATCTCCGCCGCGATCTATACCAATCCTTCGATGAAGAAAACTTAGGACAGGAGGAAGGTGAGAGACCTAGCCGTAGAGAACTCATAGAGGAAGAAAGAGATGTACGGTCAGCTATGGATGACCTGAAGGGAACCTTTCGAGCCCAGATGATCAAGGCCTACCGCTGCGACCCCCTCTACTACAAAGTTCTTGACAGTGGAAGAACCGGAGACCTTAAACTCTACGAAATCTCAGATGGAATGATATATGCCCCTACCCGATATGGCAACAAAGCCCTCTACGTCCCCAATGGCCTCCTAGTGAATGGAAAGACACTTCGGGAATACCTGATCAGCGAAATCCATGACAAAGGCCATGCTAGCGCGGACCGAAACCTCCATTATGCTTCAGAATACCTGTACTGGCCGGAAATGCATAATGATTTCAAATATTATGCGAAGACCTGTGAAGAATGTCAAAGGAATAAGGAACCTACTACCCTACCGGAAGGATATGCCCGGACACTGAAGCTACCGGCTGACGTGTTTGAATCATATGCCATAGATTTCACAGGACCTTTCAACAAATCCGGTGGATATGACACTATTCTAGTTGGGCTGGACCGTTTCTCTGGATTTACCTGGCTCATACCCACCCTTGCATCGTCAACAGCCCAAGATACATGGGATCTACTACGGCGAAATGTCTTTACGCCTCATGGCCACCCCCTCTCAATCGTTACCGATGCAGACTCTAAGTTCACATCAAGGTTCTGGAGGCAAACCTTAACCTCAATGGGGATAGAGCACATCTTAGCCGCACCAGGCCACTACCAAACGAATGGCCAAGTAGAGCCGAAGATTAGAGAAATCAAGACAGGCCTCCGAAACATGGTCAACAAGCGACAAAACAACTGGGAACCAGCCCTTCCGGAAGCAGCAGCATACATCAACGCAATGTACTCTAGTACTATTGACACGGCGCCTTACAAAGCCATATATGGACAAAACTACCCCCTCTTACCCCGCACCTTATTCAAGGACTCTGCAGTACCAGAGTCTGACAACTACCTCAATCAACACAAAGCCCTCCGGAATGATGCCTATCAGGCTCTAAGAACTGCCCGATTCCGAAACACAAGAAAAAGGCACAAAAAAAACGGAGATTACATCATCCTGTAACCGGAGCTGGTACTCGGTTAAAGTTAGTTTGTTTTATGTTTTGTTTTAAGTATCGGTTGATACTTAGTTTGTTTTATATTTTGTTTTAAGTATCAGTTGATACTTAGTTTGTTTTATGTTTTGTTTTAAGTATCGGTTGATACTTAGGTTGTTTTATGTTTTGTTTTAAGTATTGGTTGATACTTGGTTATTTTTATGTTTTGATTGAGTAAGAACATGAGTGAGAATTCATGATCGCACCCAAACACATGTACTTAAAAAGACCACCGTTTTCCACTCTGGAAACGGCAGACTTCGACAGACAGTATTCTAATATACTCGGTTGAACGGTTATCTTTATTCTCCAATTACACCATCAAAGCCTCCCTTAGCGCGCCTAAGAACTGTTGCTCTCCGGTAGAACATCAGTTGCTCCTATTGTACCCAGCGACGTGACTAGCGCCCCGGCGAGAAGACATTACATTTTTTTAACCTCAGCGACTGGTTAGAATACCACAACGAATCTGGGCCTGATCAACCTACGAAGATTCAGCTTATGGAACGGTACCGGCAGAAGCGGCAGACCTTGGGGTCGGCTCCTGCATTACAAATAAGTGCGACATAGATCCACTTACAACTCGAAGTGGGAAACAAGTCCCACGAGAAGGCCTAATCCAAAGAAAATGGAAGAAAAGTGCCACACCTGGTGAATTCCCAGAATCACCTGCGAAGGAATGCAAACCGCAACCCCCACCACCACCATCGCCGCCCTCTCCGCCATCAAGCAACGCATCAGATAGCGAACACAGCATGTCTAGTAGCGGAACACCCAGCCCTGGGCCACCACCACCAGACAACCCACCAGCAAATAAAAAACTAAAAATAAAGATCCCGCAACCTAAGTCGTTCTCAGGAAAAGGAGAAGACCTAAGACCCGAAGCCTTCGATTGATGGCTTACTAGCGTACGACAGTACCTCACTATACATGGAATAGCCATGACCGATTATGGATCGGGAATTTACTTAGGAGCATTTTGCACGGATGAGGCTATGGAAGCCTACCAACAATACATAAAGGAGTACCAAGAACCAGACAGTGTCAGAGCAAAAACGGTATCCAGCTACCTACAAGATCGGTTCCAGTCATCACGGAACCAGGACGAACTATTTGAAAAATTCAATGCAATATCTCAAGTGGCCAACCACAATACGGAGAAAATTACCAAAACCGCTACCACACTGCTCATGTACCACTCCCGACTCCCAACAGGAACGATATCAACCTTCTCTCTAAAAAAACAATTCTACGAAGCCATGCACTCAAAACTACGTCAGGTAGTGCAATCACAGGAGTTACCAACTGATGACATAAACGCAATAATCAAAAGGGCAGAACGGCACGACGCTATCCTGTGGGACACAGGAGCTTACCGAAGACAAACCCAACAGACCACAGGAATTGGAAAACGACACACCACACCAGCAAGTAAGCAGAAAAAGGAGCGGACGACAAGCAAGGGCAACCAGCGACAACGGCAGCGAAAGGAAAACAATGACTGTTTCAAATGTGGAAAGAAAGGCCATTACGCGAAGGATTGCTATGCGAAGAAAAACAAAGGCAAATCAGTCAAAAGGGAAGTTACAACAAACATTCTCGAAGAAGAAATAGACGATCACCTTGAAGAGGTACACATCAATTCAGTAACGGCAGTAATTGACTGCTATAAAACCACCCCAGCAAATACAAAAATACTTCCCTTCCAATCGCTAGAAGGAACGGTAGAAATCAACGGATTCCCAGCAAAGGTCCTGTTCAATACGGGGACAATAGGATCCGATATCCTCAGCAACACATTTGTAGCCACACACAGCATAAACACCCAGCCCACCAAGTACCCAGTAACGCTCAACATGGCCATGAAAGGATCACGATCAACAAGCGACCGCCAGACGAACACCACAGTGCAGATAGGAAAAGCGAAATTCCCGAACCACCCCATGTTGATCGGAAACGTGGCAAAATGTGATGCATTACTCGGTATGCCATTTATGACACGTCACAAGGCAACCATCAGCTGTGGCGACATGACAATCACCTTCCCTAAACAGAAGGTGAAGGTATCTTGTAAGCCAACGAGTGGGGAACATAGGTCAGCGGTAGCAGAAAGTGGCCAAACAATAATGGAAGAATATGACGATGTTTTCCCGGACAAGATACAGGACGGACTACCGCCACTATGAAAAATCAACCACCGAGTGCAACTTACCCCTGGAGTGCAAATCAAGGATGAGCCAACCTACTCGGTCCCTGAGGCATACAAATCCAGACTGCATGAATGGATCCAAACAAAGCTAAACCAGGGTGTCCTTTACCGAGAAGCGGTAACAGGAGCAGCCCCTATGTTTGTGCAACCCAAGAAAGATGGGGTGGGTATCAGGCCCCTGGTCTACCTCAAGCGACGCAACGAATTAATAATCAAGGATACACCCTCAATACCACGGCAGCAAGATATTTTAAATGCGGTAGGAAGAAGGAAGTACCGAAGTAAGATAGACCTACGCGATGCGTATTTCCAAACAAGAGTGGACCCCAGGGATGAGAAAAATAACTCGCTCAAATCACCATTCGGAACAATGATAAGCAGAGTAATGCTGCAAGGGGACAAGAATGCCCCCGCCACATTCATGCGCATAATGGAGGACTTGTTGGGCGAATGCCTACATGATTTCATGTGGGTATATATCGATGATATACTAGTATTCTCGGATACAGCTAAAGATCATGAGAGACACCTCCGACTAGTATGCGAAAAACTGCACGAAGCTAAGTACTATGCAAGCAAAGGGAAATCAGACCTGTTTGCAAAGCAATTAGACATTTTAGGCCACATTATTGATGATAACGAAATACATGCGGCAACAGAAAAAATACGAGCCTTGGAAGAATGGACGACACCAACAAACAAAAAGGAACTACAACAATTCCTGGGATTACTGAACTATGTGGCACAGTTCCTGCCCCACCACGCCACACTCGCAGCCCCACTTTCCGACCTAACGGGAGGAGCTGAATGGGTGTGGACACCGACACATGATATGGTATTTAAAAACATTAAGCGCCTATTAAAGGAACACACTGTCATGCAACCCCTGAAGGATTCAGGAGAACCAAGATGGCTAATAACAGACGCTTCAGATGTCGGAGTAGGAGCTTGGGTAGGACAAGGACCCACATCCGAAACGGCGAGACCGGCAATGCTCCATAGCCGAAAATTCACTAATCCACAACTAAATTACGGAACAACCGACAAGGAAGCACTAGCCATAGTGGACGCATTACACAGTTTCAGCCACATATTGATAGGAAGAAAGTTCACGATTGTCACAGACCACCGGCCGTTAATATTCCTGAAGACCATGAAGCAACCTAGCAGGAAGCAAATTAGATGGGTAACAGAACTCAGCAAATACGACACAAAGATAATCTACCAAGAGGGCAGCAAAAACTATTTAGCTGACGCTCTTTCCCGGATCTATGAAGACATTCCTCTAGAAGAACATCCCTACTATGTCAAAGACACTACAAGTCAGGACGACGACCTCTCCGACACCACAGAATTCGAACGAAACACCACAACCTGTCAAGCGACAATGTCGAACTACCAGCCACCTTCGGTCCAAGACACTCCAAACTCACCCCCTCCTGCACTTCAGGAACCCGAAAGCTGGGCGGCAGACTGTACCATCCGAGAAGGTAACGATTGGGGAGACCGAACCACCCACATTAGTACTCCCCCCGCAGAACGAGAACATGCAAGCCTCCATTTCACTGCATGCCATATTGACGAATGCACTTATCATGCAAGCGACAAACTAGGATCAGGGTATTCCCCTAAACCAAAGTCTCAACGATCAGGAACATCCTACGGAATACCCGATGAAGACACCCTTGCAGAGATGCAACAACTCACATCAGAAGCCGACATGCTCCATCCGAACCACGAACCCTCCATCTACCACCCTCGCCTAAAAACATGGGTCAATCCATCTAGGTTGGAAATCCCAATCGAGGGACCACCAAGCAGCCCGCCACCCTTCTTACAAATATGCAGTAATACAGAAGATGCACCCCTATCCAGAGCAAGCGAAGAATCAGAGGCATACGCCAACGAAGTGATTGAATCGGTTATGCCACCAGCAATGGACGATTACAGAAGGAACCTATACCACGATACTACCGAAGACACTGCCCCTAGACGAATAACGAATAGAAACACAGACATCGAAGAGGAACAAGCTACGTTCCGAGTATGCAGGAAGATGGAAAATAACCTACGGCAACAGATGATTAAAGCCTACCGAAATGACCCACTATATGATAAGATAATAAGTGGAGGATCAACGGACCTCAACCTCTACAAAATAGACGATGGGTTAGTCTATTGGCCAACGAGATACGGTCAGTAGTGCCTGTATATTCCACACGGGTATGCAGGAGACAAGGAAACCCTACGAGAATATATTATAAGAAACATCCATACAAACGGTCACCATAGCGCAAAAACGGACCTCCACTATGCAACTGGTTATTTCTTTTGGCCGCAGATGGGAAACGACTTCCGCCAATATGTGGCACAATGTGACATATACCAAACCAACAAACCCAGAACCCAACTACCCGAAGGCTCAGCAAGAATGCTACCTATCCTAGCAGAAGTGTTTGAATCGCTCGCTATCGACTTTGCAGGACCATTCAACAAATCGGATGGATACGACACGGTTATGGTGGTCATGGATAGATTAAGCGCATGGACCTGGTTTATACCCACCAAATCAACGAACACAACAGAACAAACAATCGCGGAATTAACCGAACATGTGTGTACACCACATGGGTACCCTTGCTCCATAGTGACCGACGTGGACCCACGGTTCATGTCCAAATTCTGGCAACAATGGTGCAAATCCCTTGGCATAGAACACCTTTGTGCTCAGCCAGGCCACCATGAGACCAATGGCCAAGTGGAGCGACGGATCAGAGAACTCAAAACAGCAATGCGGAATATCACGAATAAAAGACAAAATAATTGGAAACCAGTACTAGCGGAAGCAGCAGCACACATAAACGGATCGTATACAGAAACCTATGGATGCTTGCCCTACACAGTAGTATATGGAAAAGAATATCCAATGATGAAGACCCTCCGATTTGGGAATTCATCTGTACCGGCCACTGATGAATTCCTTAACAGACACGAGGAAATGAGGAACCTAGTGTACCAGAACCTTCAACTGGCCAGATTCAGAACAACTCGAAAGGCTGCAAAACGATGCAGAGTACACAAACGCATCCCCATCGGACAACAAATCCTAGTATATGGGAGCCAATTTGCAACACAGTCCGGAAGAAGCAAGAAACTTGAACCAATGTGGAGAGGTCCCTTTACGGTAATCGGATTTGACGAATACACAGAAAACTACATGGTAAAAATGAACCCAAAAATATACCGCCGGCCTGAGGGCACCTTTCATGCAAGCGCGATTAAGAAATACATCCCAAACGATGATGGCAAATTCCCGGGACGAGCCCACATGAGGCCAGCGCCAATACTGGTAAATGAACACCTGGAATGGGAAGTTGAGGGGATCTTGGACCACCGGCAGCGCTACAATAAAGACGAATTCCTAGTCAGTTGGAAGGATTACCCCTGAAGTGAAAACAGTTGGGAACCCATTGAAGGACTCGCAAATGCTACAGAACTAATCCATGAATGGTGGTCTATTAACAAGAAAGGTGACCCGCCAACAATCCACGAAATAACAATGTGTTGGGCACCAACAATTCCCGAAGTAAACCGGTGGCAATTCACCCCGTGGACGGCAAAGGCCTTTTGGGCCCCCTACAGCGACAATGAATTCTCACCAGGAGACGAAACTGGGCAGGACTCAGAATCACCCACACCATCAGAAATCTAAGCGAGACCCACACACACCACCTACACGAAACCCACGCACCAGCACCAAAGATATTATTCTAAGCGAGACCCATACACACCACCTACACGAAACCCACGCACCCACACCAAAAATATTATTCTAAGCAAGACCCACACACCTACCCACACGAAAACCGCACACCCACAGAAGCACATAAAAAGGTTCACTTCGCACCGAGTTACGAGCCAGTAAACAAGCCCTACCTCCCTACGCAGCTACGCACATCACCTGCAATACCTCCTACCCACATACGCATGCTAAAACACACCCTATTCTATACACCCCATGCATAACTCAGACTTCACGAAACTTAGCAAGAGAGACTTCTACCTCTGGCGACTCAACTTCAGACGCCTTGGAGACATACCTACCCTGCAGAGGCAAAAATCGATCTACATATTTTGCTCCTTTGGATGCAACCAGATGGATTGCATAACAACGAATGCGTGGTAGAAATCACTTAAACGGCCCTATAATAAAAAATGCGCGCCCGCATATTTTAGCTCGTACATGTGTAGGAGCTGTGCCGGGCTGGACCTGGGAGAGGGATGTGTCGGAGGACCAGCATGTTTTTACAACTGCCAATGCCATTCGGCCTTTGATGACGAGGATGATGAGCTGGATGATGCTCGAGCTACTTTTCTCCCTTTGTTCGGTTAAGCTTTTTGGGAATTTTGTTTTGTTTTGGGGAATGTAACTGGAGCTGGTACTCGGTTAAAGTTAGTTTGTTTTATGTTTTGTTTTAAGTATCGGTTGATACTTAGTTTGTTTTATGTTTTGTTTTAAGTATCGGTTGATACTTAGG
>LN891182.1:17004-57053 GCA_900010015.1 Tuber aestivum
TGAGCTCAACTCTGGACCAATCAGGAGGCTGGGAAATCCGCAAAGCAGTGTTGTAGTACATATTAGACTGAAAAATCATCTTTTCAACTTTGAATACCCCTAGTACGAGTACTCGAGTACCGGTACTAGTACAGTCACGGAATTCGATAACCCGCTCTCCCGGATTAACTTACCGTACTCGTTGTCCCAGATAGAATTCTTCGGATTTTTGGCCGTCCGGGATAGCGAGTTACGACATAGAGCTTTTTTTTTTTTTTTTTTTCCTTCTCCCTTGGCACAACACCGCTATTCCCGGCACAACTACTGGTACGGTAGGCGAAGCGAAACTTCTCAATCCAAGGGTCACTTATGGTATGTACAGTACGTGGTTGGCTAATCCCACAAAACCAAGGTCTTGGCACGTAGGGCTCAATGGGCGCCCCAAATTTATTCATTCGCACAGCTACCGACACCACAGTTTACCGGTACTGTAAATTACCAGTACGTTAACGGCACCCCTGACCGAGACCGCCGGCCAATGATCGAATAATCATAAAGCTGCATCTCAACTTTGGGCTGGCAGATTCGTTACTTACTTAACCTGGCGAGCCACTAGCCTATCATGATGACTCTGGGTAGCCTTCCCGAAACTAGCGGGTCACCACCTCCTGTTTAACCTTCTTAGTAAGGTACTGGTATTATATGCAATACTCGAGTAGAAGGAATACGGTGACACTTAGGGACCAAAAGAAAAAAAAAGAAAGAAAAATATCAGCAGATTGTGCTGTACTCGGGTACGTGTACTCGAGTACCATATTCACCGATAACAAGTCAACAGCAAGAGTTTCATACTCGTACAGTCAGGCAAGAGTTACAAGAGACCAGCAATCTCCATCTCATAACTCCTGGGAGAGGATAGACGGGAGCTAGAAACGAACCATTCAGGCATCCAGCCTATCACAGCTACAGAACAGATCTGGCAAAATTTGGCAGTGCTGATCAATCACTCCATCAAACCTCAAATTCTGCCCCCTGTCCGGGGTTCCCGATGCTTGTGAAGGGATTCTGGTCCAGCTCCCGATAACCCGGAAAACGGGCACGGGAACCAAATACAGGTGAGACCGGGCAAAGCACGATAAGCCCCGAATCCGACTTGATCAGTGAGGTCCCAAATCCCTTTAGTAAGCAAGCGAGGATGCCGCCGGCGGAGTTGAAACACTCACAGGTAGCGAAATTCCCGGTGCGATTTGACTTCCAGCCCTCCCTTGAGGACTGGAGACTGCAATACTCGTTGTGGGGATTATAAGCATCGTACTGACCCGACATAACATCATCCCTGTGCGCCCAAGGCGGAACTAACCCTTACATTGCCACCCAAAAACATCCGGCACCCTTACCTCCTAATGAACCCACCGCACAATTCCCACGAGCTCCCTTCCCCCCCCCCTTTTCGTCACCCGTCTCATCAATTATCATGTCTCTCCGAAAACTCCATGCACACCGCAGCCTGCTCTGAATCAGCAAATTGAGTCATCGCGCTCGCCTGCTAGAGCAATATCTGCCACCTCCATCACCGCTACCTGGATAATAGAAACGAAAGGTATCCGCACCCCGGTGTAAGCATGTATTCCACACAAGAGCACACTATCACGTAATCCCGTCACATCTGTAATTCCAGGGACAGGATGCCTTCAGAAGCCGGCCATTTATCCCCGTGTGGCTCCGGGGGTGCGGATATTAGATACGTGGATCCACCCATCAATTTTTTTCCCCCAATACTAATCTACGTTAAAGTTCTGGAAGGTGCAGATGAAGGATAGTGGATCGCAGCCAATCGCGGAGCTTTCTAGGAATGCTGGAAGGGGTTTCTCCCGTTTTAGAGGTACCACGATTTACGGAGAAGCCTCTCCATAGATGTCTTCCCCCACACGCGGGGAGTGGCGGCACGCATGGACCAGAAGGGAGACGTATAGTGATCCTTGCAAGGACCAGGATGCCTCCACGATCACCCACGCGCCTGTCTTCATCATTAGTTCAAGGAAGACGCCAAGCAAGTGAAAAGCGCCCGCCCGAGGCTTACAAACCGTGCACTCGGCTGAGAACTTGTGGTTGGAAATTGACAACGTCGAAGGAGTAAACCTTATACCGTAACCATTTCCACCAGTCATTTCGTGGGCACGCTTCCTCCCCTCTCCCCTCAAACCACCCGGTCGAACAAACTGTTTCCCACTCCCATCACCGAGAGACCCCATCGCCATTCACGCGGATTACTCACCGAGGCCAACCGGACGCGGCGCATACAGTACAACTCAGGCACCAAACCCCCCACCAGGAATCAAAATCACGAGTCAACTTAGAGTTGACGAGATGTACGGGAACCGCTCCGGGCCGCAAAGGTTCACGTAGGATCAAGTGGTGGGGGATGGATAAAAGAGGTCTACTCGTGCGACACGCTCTGCTTCAGTCAGGGGAAGAGATGGTCCGGGGTCGAAGGGGCGTTGCAGCGTGGGCAGTTTAGGCGCGAATGAGGGAGTGAAGGCTCATGACGGTATTCAGCGGACGGTGGCAGTGAAATGTGAGCACTCGAGCGTGGATACGGAGGGCAAGAGGTGGCATTTGTGCGGTGTCTTGGTGTAAATTGGTATCATAGTCGAGCGAGAGACTTCACTCGGGACCGCGCACCGGAGGTCTAGTTATTCTCTGCTGCACGTTTCCAGTTCAACCGTCAACAAAACCTTGAATTTGTATGGGGGAGAAGAAGTGAAAGAAGCTTCAAATTTTTTTTTTCCCGCATGCGCAGGTGTGTGCTCATATCCCAAATTGAGAAACAGAAATAGAAGAGGATAGGATAACGGAAAGACGAGGTTGGCATCATATGAGAGCCTGAGAGAACAGGAGAAAACTTGGAAGACCTCGGAAGGAGAGAAAAAATACCGTACTATTGCACGGAAGGGGGGGAAGGGGGCGATAGTGGCTGAATGTGATATGCTTGTGAAATTGTGAGACGAACTGAGAAGGCTGAGAAGGGAAATGGAATGAGGAAAAAAACAGAAGCGAGAGAAACTAGATGAAAGGAGACTAGCCTGTTTAGCGGATCAGTACTAGGTCCAAACAAACATCGAGTGATACCCCATGACTGCCAAACATGAATCATCAGAAATCACACTGGAAACCCAATGAAAACACGAGACACATCACGAAACTAAGAGTATGGTACTATCAACATTAAACGAAAAAGCCCATCTAACACAAAGTACAAAACTGCAAGATCCATTACACTCAGCAACCACCTTTGCTCTCTCTCCCTCTCTTTTTCTTCCCCGCTCGGATACCGGTATGGCAATGCAGCCACCGGCTATCCCCCAACCCCGCACGCTTCACTCACACTCCTCGCCAAAACCTCCCGTCCCCACCCCATCAAACTCTCCCGTCCTCGACCCCGACCCCTGCCCCGTCGCAGCCAATCCATTAGCCCCAGGCCAAGCCGGCGTGTCAACCGCCATCTCATTCGCAAGTTCAGTAGTATCCCGCCACCACCAGTGCTCGCACTGGTCCAAAAGCCCCTGGTCAATACCGAATTCCGGCAAAAGTTCACTTCTCGGGGTTCCCGTGGAAGCACAGCTGCTAGGGGATATCGGGGCGGCTGTGGGGAGGTATTGCGGGTTCGGGGGTGGGGAAGTGTAGTATGCGAGTTGCGGGTGGTCGGAGTAGAAGCGGGTTGGGAAGGACTGGGGCGACGATCGAGGGATTGGCTGGGGAGGGGGAGGAGGAGGCGGAGGCGGGGATTGTGTTGGGAATGATTTCCGGTGCTGTGGGGAAGCCGGTGGGTGAGGGCGGGAGGGTAAAGGCTGAGTAGGTTGGGTTAGATCGGACGCATCGGCACCTGTAAGTGGCTTTGGCGGCGGTAATGGGTCTTCGAAGTTTTGCTTGACGATGGTTGCGGTGCTAAGTACTTTGTCGACCTGTGCACCGAGACCGAAGCGTCTCCCTTCCCTCCAGCATCGCTTCAGAACACCCTCGGCTTCTTCTGGTAACTCGATTCCTCGTCGTTTGACGAATACTCCCACAATAACTAGCGCTCTCTTTGCGACGAGCCAGCATTCTCCAATTTCCTCGAGGCTTTTAAGGCCCTGCACAATATCCCTCTTGGCAGCCTTTTGCTGAAGGTTGAGGAGGTGTATGGTACAAGCCGAGTGGATGAAGTACCCGGCGACATTGCAAATTTGCCGGAGGCCATATCGGCGTTTGTAAAAGCGTAGATACTTCGAAATCATCGTCGCCGCGGCAAGACATGCCTTCCGGGGGTCCAAATGGGAAAGCGTGCTATTCGTCGCTGCGGATGACTTTAGGAACGGCCGGAAAAGATGAATGTACAATGTTTGGTGGAACATGCTAGTAAACTTCAGCTTATCGCCCCGAGTGATACATCCTGGGAGGTATAGGATAATTACTGCATTAGAAGCACACTCGGAAGGCTGCCTTCCTTAGCTTCAAGTTCACCCGGAAGCTTCTTCCGCCAATCCTCCAATCTTGCAAAAAGCTCACCGAGCTTCTTAAATTCGGCCTGAACCCCATTCTTCCCCGCTTGTTGAATGCGGTGGATAGTAGTTGCGGCGAATTCCACCACGCCACTAGTATTAGAGCCAGGGGTTGAATCGTAGAAGTTCAAGAGCACGTCATTACTTATTTCGCACAGCATTGAGATCCGTAACGATACCGCCCTGATACGCGAGGGTTGCGGATTAATCGTTGAGACCCCCGAATCAGTATACGGAAGCCAATTGTCCGAATCTTCGCTTGGGAATACGTCCGGTTTTGGCACGGTAACCATCGACGATGGGAGTTGTGGCATACGACCCATGTAATTGCTCCAGCATCTAACCATTGCGTCAGTTAAGCTTATTTCATCCCCCCCCCCCGCGGGCGAGAGTACGCACTTGTCAAACAGGTAGCATCCCCAGAACGTAACCCTTCTAGCATCAAGCTCCTCATCGGTTATTCCAGAACCCAAGCCCACCCCATCTTTCAAGGAACTAGGGTCGAGATGCAACCCAAGATCCATCGCCATCCGAAAGCTCATCCCAGAATATACCCAGCCCCTCGCCTCCCTTCCGCAACCGGCCTCGCGAACACTCATCAGAGCCAGCGCCTGTACCGTTGTTAGTCGGGGAACCTCGTGCTCGTCATTTTCAAGAATCATCCTCTTCGCCTCCTTGAAAAAGTGATCCCCAGCTGTAGCCGGATCATTGTGGTTCGCCCGGGACCCGGCGACACATGTAAAGTGGCAGCCGAGGGTTAGAATTGCATTCACGAGGAGCGAGGTACAGTATTTTATACCAGATGGCCTAGATTGATTCTTCCCCTGGAGAAACTCTTTGTAGAATAGATCCTTGCTCAGAGTCGTGAAATAGGGGTAGTGCCAGGCGAAGTACATCCGTACAAGATGATTAATCAACGCTGGGTCCTGTGTCACTGTAGTCCATGTGGTTATCGGGTCCTTCTCGCCAATGTCTATGCTCCTACCGATCGCTGAACTGTGTCTCCCCTCAATCTCGCTCTGTTCGTCTTCCGTTGAAGACGACGTTGGCGTCACAAATAACAGATTCGACGTCGCTCCAATAAATCTTACCTGACCGTCCTCAACCCTCAGTCGGCCCATCTTCCCACTGAGTTCAGCCTCCAGGCTGATGGGTCGGTCCCCGCCAACCTCGGCCCCCTGTTGGTGCTCATCCGCTGCCACACTACCCGGTGATTCTCCGTCCGGGTCCACATTTGCGTTCTGTTCCGCGACTATATTCTCAACAAGATCCTCAAGTGAGTCACATGTTCGAATCTGCTTGACCAAATCAAATACCCTATCCTCGGGGTAATTCAGAATCGCCTCGACCAGGGTGTGTAATGTGGTATTCTGGGTCTTCAGATTGTCGATATCCTGCTTATACACTCCCTTTCGCCGATGGTCCGAGTTGGGATCGTAGACACATTCGGTGTGGTAGACGGATGCGCAGGCCGCACAGGCTGGTGTATTCCCATCACACTTTCCACCCGTCAGAGACCTCCGAGGAAAAGGGAAGGGAACGGGCAGGGTGGGGCGGGGAAGGGAAGGGGTGCCAGAGGGTAGATATCATAGAAAGGACAATTCAAGCTAACCTTTGACTTGCGACGCCGGCAAGCGATACATGCATTACTGACACAGCGTCTTTTCAGAGGCCTCGAGGATTCCCCCAATTTATCCCTCCGACCAACACCACCGCCTCCACCACCACCCGCACCACTCGCGCTGGCACCGATGCCAGGGGAAGAGCGACGGCTGCTATTTCCGGTATCAGTTGATCCAATGTTACCGCCCGCCATGTTTTGCGGGGTTGGTTTGGAGGCCAGGTTTGTAGGAAGGTTGTAGGATGGGAAGGAGATTTTCTCCGGAGATGAGTTTTCGTGTGTGTTGCTATCTTGGGTCAGCCGATTACTGGGCGGGGGAGGGGTGCAAAGGTGCTTCCGATGGGCTTCCGCAAGCCCGAGCCCCCCGACGAGGTAACAGGTCCCTTCGGGGGAGTGAAATGGCAATATGTCAGTAGCTACCCGCAGCTACTGTACAAGTTGAGGCCTGATACCGGTAGGGGACTTGGTTGAGACCTAAGCGGTGAGATGGCAAGGGGAAAAAAATGCCGTATCGTACAACACCTGGAGAAGTACAGTAGAGAAAAGTCCAGAATAGGCCGAATTCGAGGGAAGGGCTGAAAGCAAGGCAAGGAGAGTTCCAGGCGATGTTTGAAATCCTCTCTCTCTTTCTTTTTTTTTTTTTTCTTTTCTCTCCTTTACCTTTTCTTTCTTCCCGCACCAATCGGCGCGGTGGAGGTTATCGAGACACACAAAGGCCTTGTCCGGGGGTGGGTGTAAATTGCTTTTTCACTAGGGCACTACCACCTTCCGCACTCAGGACAGGCATCTCGATCGATTTTTGATAAGCTTTGGAAGATGTATCCGAAGGTTTTTTTTTTTTTTCCCCTCCGTGGGGGTTACGATGGCAGTGGCCGGCTGGTCGGCTGGGCAAGCGAGATAATCTCCATGTAATCTAGGAGCAGAGGAAGGGTTGTATCATAACCGAATGAGATGCTATATCTTTTCGATTTCGATGCCCTCTGTAAGGGGATGGAATGCCCTCCTAGCTGCCCTAACCAAATCGTGCTTAACTGGAGAAGAGTGGCGGCAGAATCTCTTCCTTCTGAGCATTTCCATTCCCCCTGGCGCGGGTCAGTACCAGTCCCGGATGCAGACAACCGCTTATATCCCTGATAAGCGGTCCGTGTGCTCCGCAATGCCCAGGACACGAAGATAGCGCTGAGGCTCGGCGTGGCCAAATCTGTACGAGTTTGATAGGACAACTAATACCATATCTCTCAGCTTTCATCACCTGATAGCCCCCGGACCAGGAATCGCACCCCCAAATCTCGCATTCGGTTGGCAATCGTTGCCAATTCCCCTAGGCCCAGACCGGTAGGAGAACCATCGCATGCCCCTATCGAGCACATCGACGGCGGTACATGTCAGCCCGGACTCCACTGGGTCGACTACAAATTTGACCTCCATTCCCCACCGCTTTCAGGGCTGACATACAGCCGCGACGTTATCTGCGCAATGTTCAAGCGATGATTGGTTCCAGCTTGATTCGCCGGTTCTTGGTTGTCGGGACTGATAAGACTCCTATCTCTGGGCTAGGCGTGCTTGTATGTTCGGGATGGGTGCAATTGTGACGGGCCAAAGTGATGGACACCAATCCCTCCGGGCTCGGCACGTCGCCGGCATGCCGGTATGAAAAGCTTGGGGCAGCCACCCGGACTGTTCCGCGGGATTGCATCCGGTAATATTTTTGAACGGTTGTTTACCCTTTCGCGAATGGGGGAAGCGAGGAAGGGAGGTCTGTGAGATGGAACACTGCTCCTTATTCCGTTCTTATATAGACAAGTGGTCGCCCGTGTGTAGCACACAGTGTCACCGAAAATCCAGCCAAGAGGGTATTTCACACAGTCCAATGAATTGCGTCGTGCTGGATGCTTGGTGCGCCGCCTACACTCCCCGTTCAATGTCTTATATGTACGTCCTCCAAAACGAGAGAGCTTACTTCCTGGATCACCCGATGAGGTCGCTACCCTATGCCTTCCTGCTTCCTTGGGGCCGCCTTTCACCGCCCGCCAGAAACGCGGCAAGCTTAGGAATGTGGGAGGGATGCGATCAAGGGGGATGGGGAAACCGCACGCAAATCTGAACGGGCACAAGCACTACATTGAGCGAACGCCTGCAGGAGCAAGCGGCGACGTTTGGGGTCTCGAGTAGGGCCTTCCTGGTGCCCATGATGCGATGAGAGCAATTTACTCGTATGGGAAAATCAATGTCATAACATTCAGACATGCGGTAGTTTTCTGGGTATGTACTGGAGAGCACGTTCTAGCGAAGTTTGAGGAATAATTGCTGCGATTGGGGCATGAGAAGCTCAGCGACAGGCTACGACCGAGTTTTGTCTCGTCACAACCCGCCGACCGGTGCGGGTCGGGCCCTACAGATCCATCACCGGGTAACCCTCGGCCCCCGGTAATTCTGGCGGTTCTGCGGGGCCGGGTGCAACGCGCCTCAGGATGGATGGGTGCCCGGAGGAAACGCCAATTGGGCCAACGGTTTGGTGGCGACCGACGTAACCACAAAACTTGGGGTTGGTCTACCGTACACCCGCACCGGCCGAGGAGGTGCCAGGCCAATTTTTCGTTGCCGGTGGCATCTCGCCTTGCGAATATCTGAGCACAGTACGATACAGGTTTCACCCCCGAATTCTGCACTTTTTCCCTGCTCCCCGGTATTTCTCGGGCTGGTTGAATCCGGTTTCCTGTAGAAAACCACCTACCGAGATTTACTCGAGTATCCATCCCCCTAGGATACGGTAGATTATGCAGGCCTCGGGCCCCATTTTCTCAACGTTCGTTATTACGACCCCCTGATGAGAGATCGGGCGTACTGTATTGACGTCTCCCGGGACCCGATTTGGGACCCGTTGCGCTGTATGTACCGCGTATCTGTACTCGGGTCAGTGGCGAAGCACCGGTATCGGGACATACGAAGGGCGCGGATGTCTCTTCGAATACGAAAAAATGTCCCCAGATCTTGGCTTGGCTATGTCAAGTTGGTATTATTCTCCTTTTTTAGGCATCCGGGAGCCGCAACTTATACAAACGAAGGAATTTTTGCACTGGCCTTCCATACCGTACTGTACTGTACTAGTACTCGAGTACCGGTAAAGCCTGTCGAGTGGCTGGTGACACCCACCCCTCTTCCCAACCGAACGCGTGATTATCTCGCAACCAAATCACGTGTACCGAGTCCACTTTCTGGGAAAGTGAAGGCACTATCTACGAGTACCGGTATTCCGTTGAGGGTGTCGGCGAAAACTGTAACCCTTTCCTCCCACCGGGCCTACACAAAACTACACAGAGGCGAGCTTTCCGTTCCCCGCTTTTAATATCCTAACACCCCAGGGAAAGGATATCGGGAGGTTCCTCCGACCCACGCTTAACCTTCTGAACATTCGACTCGGACATCGATACCGTCCATCTGCTCGCAGTCGAGTACCCATCCAGCCAGAAAGGGCTGCTCATCGGCGTTGTGGAAGTCAATCAACTCGCGTGTGACTTCTTCCCCCAAGTCCTCATCCTAACCGACTGCACTCGAGTACTGGCACGAGTATGGTACGAGCGCCGCTGGAATCAGAAAGGGAAAGAAAAAGAGGGAAACAGAACCCCTACTGTAAACTCAGCTGAGGAAATGACAGAATGGGAATGCCGCGCCATTACCAAGAAGGGCTGCGGAAGCGAACTCCGGAGGCCAGTGCGATACCGGCACAGTACTCCCCCGTTCACAACGTTTTTGCGGATCGATATTGTGCTATTCTTATCGCAGAATGGCTGATCTAATCTGATGAACTATTTCCATTCTAAGACCTACCTCTTGGGATCTTTGCCGGGGAAGGGAGGGGAAAGAGGATAGCAAAACCAAGGAATCTTTGTGACTTTGTCGAAACAACAAAAGAGCTTCCTGCGAGACCCGAATCTACTTATCGGCTTAGAGTTGGGCAAAAAGTCCCCGGGTAAAACAACAGAAGGTCGAATTCTTCGAAGTCTCAAGGGGGATACTGCTGCCTTGGTAGAGCCGTACTGTGAAAGTGTCATGGAGGAATCCAAGTGCCAGCACGGGGCATTGGTCTGAGTTTTGTATTTACCCATAACACCCCGTTTCTAGTTAGTCCCTGGAGGTCTGCTATGATAACTATGATGCAAGCGAATTTTTCTACTGGTATCATACGAATGCCCCGGGTTGGTGGGAAAGGCTGTTGTGCCGCTTGATTTGGACAGCGGTATTTGGCATATCACGTTGCCGCCAAGACCCTGCCACAGTCCCAGTATCATACTTCGTACGGTAGTACCGTATGATACCTTTCTTTCTGCGAGAACATTGCGGACGAGGCTGCGCGAGAAGCGGCGTGAAGGTGAAAGTGCATTTCTCGCATGATAACAAAAGAGAATGCTGGTTGGGCTGGCGCTGTGCTTCTGGGTGCGGGGGCGTCCCGGTTCCGTTTAACAAGGTCGCGCTTGCATAAAGGTCCTCTTATCGAGGGTCAAGTCGCGTGTTGTACCGTGCCGTACTCGAGTATCATACTAATCCTCCAGGTTTTGTTCCCAGCGTGGGATGGCGAGCAAGGCTTTTCATATGATGATACCCCCACCCTTTTTTTATTATTTCCTTTTTCCTTTTTCCTTCGCCGCTTTTCCTGAACGATCTACTCTATGATACGATAACTCGCAAGTCGTGTCTGGCCACCCGTTGTCTAATTAATGCTATTCGTGCAAGAGTGTGGGGGAAAGTTAACCGGCGTTAACAATGCATTATCGTATGGTGAGGACCCCCGTTTGCCCCCTCCCCCCGAAAGTTTGGGAAAAACACGGCCGTTTAACCCCCGGCCGACTCACTGGATGTACTCGAGTACGGTACCACGATACCGGTACTGTAGTCTCATGGCAACGAGGAAGTAGATGGCGAGCGGGAATTTGATCTATGATATAAAAGAGCAACGGGTGGATGGGAACCGCGAAACAAGGTTCTCGAGAGGGCTGGTTTTCCACCAATCCAGTACGGTTTCGATACCGTAGCCTCTCCGTAAACCCCGGAAACACCCCGCAAGGTACTAGTACGGTACTCGAGTAGAGTACCATACACTCAATCCTTGCTGTCCCGGAACCCCATACTACGGATGCAAGTAACTTATCTCGTTATCCCACACGAAATTCTACAAATTTAATTTTTTCATACCAAAACTTAACCCATCGTCCTGGATCACTCATCGTACTCGTACGGTACTGGAGGGTACTGGACAGTTTCTTCCTTCGGAATTTAGTCGTCCGAGGTGACTTAGCGAGATGCGACTAGAGTATCCCAGTGCTCGTAGGATTCCCCCATTCGGGGAACTCATCATCGCTTTCTTTTTACTGTCACCAGTATCTCCAGTACACCCACCCAACCAACTTGAAAATAGCTTCTCCCTATCATGCCCCCTCCCCCGATAGTAGCTTATCGCTCCCCATACCCCCCCCCCCGACGGACAAGGCGCACATCAGTTCCTACTGTGCCAGAACGGGGGGCACCTTACAACTGCTGCACGATGGGAGGCAGTTTACAGACAAACTCTCTGTGCATGCAGTATGGTACTTGCAGAAGTATCATCTCACAGCGGACAAGCCTATCATAGCAATATTGCAAGCCGCCCGTGCCGGGGGGGTTTTTTTTTCTTTGTTTGTTTGGGTAACACTCGGTTGGAACCGGCAAACTGCAAATTTAATTTTTTTTCCTCGAAACAAATCAAACCCTCATACCGCCACTGGCGCTGCGCAACTTAATTTACTTTATCGAGAAATATTATACCGGTATCTCTTTATGCCCCCCCCCCCGCCCCGCTGTCTCCTTCACTCGCAGAATAATTAATTATGGTCGCTTACCGGTAGTCTACTCGAGTACTCGTTTCCTCACATTCTTGTTCGCGTGTCTGACGGCGAATACAATGGGCTCGACCGGCTGTGTACGAGTACTGTACCGTATAATACCAGAGAAATAAGGATATGGGGATTTTCGAAATTTGATTAAGCAATAAATAACTACGATTCCGGTTATTACACAATAGCCGGAGACGGCAAGGGAGGGAGCGAGGGGGTGGTCGCTGGCCAAACCCTTGCGAGTGCTGTACTGTACTACTAGTAGCACCGGTACTGTCCTGTACTGTAATAATCGAGGGTCGCACCACGCCACCGAACTTACAAGTACAGTCAGGCCTGCGGGGAACTGTGCGAATCCTGGGCACAGTAAACTATCATATTATAGTTGTTGTGGGAATTGCTTGCTACGGTTGGTAGGTACGATACCGGCAAATCTCGCGTTGCCGTAAGGTTACAGTTACGATTACTAGTACTGTACGAGTGGTTGGGGCGTGCTGTGAAGGGAGAGCACGCCAGGTACTCGAGTAGTCTACTCGTAGATACTGTGCTGATATCATAACATCGATCGCTATCATGCTAGTATTTGAGACCCCGGTGGGATGTTGCGATCTCAGCGAACCCTACGGTATAGTACAGTACTGTAGGTCCCGTGTACGGCGGTATCATACTCCACGAGCAACGGTGGGCCGTGATGCTCTACAAAATCGCTACCGTGGGGACTCGAACGAGGGGAACGGACCGAGCGGTACCTGGTAGCTGGCTGGGTATACAATACAGTCGCACCCCGCTATCCCGGATCCCGCTGAACCGGATACCCTGCTGAACCGGATAGAATCTTCGGCTCCTCTAATTCCTCACAGAAATTACCCCGTTGAACCGGAAAAGGGGGTTTTCGGATTCGTATGAGATTTTGAGAAATCATATCCCCTGTTCCTATAGAAAATTAACCTGCTGAACCGGATGATATAACTACTGGCTGAAAGGCTAGTCCAAAAGAGGAAAGAAAGGCAGAACTGAAATTAAACACAGCGGAGTAAAAGCGTAAGAGGAGTACTTTTACATATAGTGAGAACACCAGGATTGCGGTTCTTGAAAACCCCGACAGACGATAGATAATTCACTGGTTCTTCAAATCCAAAACCTCTGTTACTGACCCAGTCAATCATGAGAAAAAAAGGGCTGGGCCATGGTAGAGGCAGACTAAATTCCTAGTAGTAACCCAGAGGAGGAGGAAAACAGAACGTCTGTGCCTACCAGACCCCCAGTTGGATAACCAATAGTATTAATGCCGCCTACAACAATTTGATGAGAGTAAGCTTCTTATCACGGTGGAAATACACATCCCCTGTTTTCTTCAGATAGTGCTCACTCTCAGGCTCTCTCTCCCTCGTTGTTCCGGATACCCCGTTGTTCCGGACAAAATTTGTGAAATCTGACCATCCGGGATAGCGGGGTGCGACTGTACTGTAGTTCGAAATTTGTTCCTCCTCTGGAGAGGGGTGCGGAGTAGACACCGGGGGGACTTGGTTTTGTGGGCAAGAAAAAAGAGAAAAAAAGGAGAGGGGAAAACAATACGGTAGACCTTCCGGGGAGCTAGCTTAACTCCAACGACCGAGAAAATGGTCCGTTTTTTTCTTCTCTTTTTTTAAAAAAAAGAAAAAAAAATTGAATTCTTGTGATATCTTGGTCACAAATCATGATACCTAAAAATCAAACACTTTCCGGTGCAATATACCTGTCGCCACGCCAATGCCACTTCTTTGGCTCCGCGTCACCAGAACTCACTCGAACACTCTGTCTCGGCGAATGTTTGGACATATCATATCATCTCGTAAGTGGACCGTTACGCACGCTAGTGTTGAATTTTTTTTTTTTCCTTGCATCATGTCTATTCTCGCTTTTGCTCTTCATATGTGTTTCCTTCATTCTGTTCTTACGTTTACCTCTGAACCCTGGGAAATTGTGCTCACTGTATTCAACGGCACTTTCGGCTTCGGTTCACTTTAATCGTGGTTATGATGAAAACCTACTGAAATTTCATACACGGATTTCTATGGAACGTAAGGAGTGGGATGAATAAAAACTATATAGATATGTGGATATATGGGCCGTCCAGAAGGGGAATAATGATAAGAAAATAGGGCCCAGCCAGCCGGCCAGTCGGTCAATTCCTCGGTCGGTCGAGCTCCATCACCCCGTCTTTCCGAAGTGCCCCCTTTGAAACACCATCCCAACTGGCGTCTGCGCACCATCCGGCTCGACCTCACCAAATTGGAGTCCAGTTACCTTCCTCTGCACCCCTCCCGCTTCTCCCGCCCTGGCCCTGCCCTCTCCACCGGCAGTCCCATCATCACCCACCTTCCCACGCAAACCCACAAAACCTATTTTCTTCTTTCCAGCGCTTTTAACCCAGACCTTTGTAGGAGCACTGTGCTCGCAAGCTTCCGGGTATAGCAGGTTGGTGACGGACCTCCCGGTGCTGGTCTGGTTGATCAGCCCCCGGACAACCGTCAGCGAAACCCTCGATGCGATCCACATTAGCAAGGCGATGAACAGCGATGCAACCCACAACGCCAGCATCATGAGAGCTGGTATGGCGAATAGGAGGTTGTAGGTGATTTTTTTACTATACGTCTCCACTGTGAGCATACCAATCGGGGACTTCTCGTCTCCGTCGGTGAAGCCGTATGCCGAGGGAACACTCTTGGTACCAACTAGATTATTCGCGACGATGTCGGTCCAGATCAGGTTCAGGATCGACGCGGTAGAACTCTGTGTCGCGCTGAGTTTCCGCCACTTGCTCAGGAGGGCAAAGTTGCGTTCGCCAGAGTAGTCCTCCTTAGTGTTGATCCCCGTTAGCGCGGCACCGGGAACGCTCAGGAGGCCGAAGGAGCTCGGAGAGTCGGGTAATGCGGTGAGGACATTACCAACGGATGGCAACCATAGATGCTCACGCTGAATGGTCCAGAGGTGCGGGGCGTCTTTGTATTTCGGGTCCACGATACCCCAGAAGGGTTCCACGTCGTTGATTGTCATGCCCGTGTCTTCGACGGCCCATACGGGCATTACTGATGTCGAGGAGTAGCTCTTTGGCACCACTTTATCCACGCGCAGGTTCTCGAGGGCGTGCGTGCCGTTAGTGGTGAGGGTCACCACCTTTACGGAAGCTTTGACGGCAGTTGCGCAAGTGTAGATTGGTATGGACCAGCGGGACCCGATGTCGTGTGTTCTAGACGAGTCGCCACCGTCAACGCGCTTCGCAGCGCCGAGAATTGTGCTACACTTTATAGCGACGTTGGTGATGTTTGACATGTCGGCGCCCCCGGAACCTACGCATTGGGTGTCTGCCGTTCGGGTTATAAACGTGTTGGTGAAAGGGGGGAGAGGGGTGATTACTTGCGTTGGTAAAGTTCTTTGATGTATCAATTCCTTTGCGACTTCCCTCCATCCAGTCCCCATTCATATCTCCAACTCCGATCGTTGCAGCCCGATAACTGCTAGCACCGAGGGTGGAGCCCCCTTCCAGGGAATAGCTCTTCCCCAAGCTCGTCATATTTCTCGTGACGTTGTGGAAGGAGGCCGCTATCACGTTCGCCATCCAGGCTCCTTTGTATGCGCGCTGCCACAGCTGGGCGTCTAGTTGGGAGTCTGCGCGAACAAAATCCGGCCGATCGCGAACAAGGTTGACCCACCCGCCATGATCCGTCAACCGCGGGCTATCTACGCGGCGGTCCTGAGTAACAGTGAAATCGATAGTAAAGTTGTTGTCAACACATTGCGACACGGGCTCTACCCAGAGAAGGCTCTCGTCCCACGTTCCGCCGTATTCCAGATTCGTAGGGGCGGAATGGTTCCTGAAGCCTACTCCTCCGTTCTTCGCATCCACGACCAACCCTTCCACGAGCACGAAGTTGTCGTCGAGGATTACGCTCCGGAGGGTCGCGGCAATCCCCCTGGTGTGGGCATTGCCCTGGTTCATGGGAACTCGCTTGCTAACGTTATTTCCAATGTCCGAATCCTTGACGTTGGTGAAGAGCCTGTGCTGGACATCAAATGGCCCGCTTATCAGATTTCCACGCCCACTGGTGCCGCTCTTGAATATGTCGGTGATATTCTGGGGTGTGTTTGTGTCTAGATATGAGCCGTCGGGTCCATCGAGGTACATTCCCGTGCGATTGGCGGTGTAGGTAAATCCGCCAAATGTCCCGGGGCAATTCTGCCACATTGACCATCCGCACACGCGGGAGAATAGATACCCAGAGCGGCTCGGAGTGCCTTGGCCAAAGGTCGAGGTGTCCTTGAGGTACTCGAAGGCAACTGGCTCGGTGAAGCTGGGGGTTACCTCCTCGTTCAGACCGAGGGGCGTGACGACTCCGGCCACAGCGAGGATTATCAAGGCTATTGTGGAGAGAGTTGAGATGAATATGACGCGCTTGCGCACTCCCCGGCTGGCCGCTGAATCAGCGGAGAGGATTGAAGGCCACATTGAGGCATGGAGGGTCCTCCCAACGACGGACCTGGGGTAGAATGGTGAACAAAGACTTCAAATGTCGAGTGTATCATACCAAAATGATTGAAAACATCGCCTACCATGTTACGGCATTATTTTCATTCTCCAAAAATGCAACGAGAATTAGGACGAATGCGAGAGGGAGTGTGAGTTGCACTGAATTAATCATTCGGTCAACCCCATGAACTCCAAAGGCCCCCCAATTGTCACATACCTATTATGACACAAAGATTGATGATACCCGACACTTGACCAACCGTCAAGCCACCCATTATAGCAAACCAACCCACCAGAAAGTGAATGAATGTGTAAAAACTGTTTTTAAGGAGAAAAAAAAAAGAAGGACAATAAAGAGCGACGTGAAGAGCGTTGGAGGAAGAGAAAACGAGCGGTGGTCTTTGGGGAGAGTGCGGAAAAGTTCAGACCTCCCCTACCGGTACCCTAACTGCCGGTATCCTAACCCCCTCCCCCCTTTAAGAGTAGTACAAGTAGTTTTTAATATTTCTGGTGACACAAGCAGTAAGACAGGAGAAGGATTACGGGTTGAGTACCGGTAGGTTCCCATGAGTGCAAATCTTGGGCTAGCACCGTCCCTGCCAAGGCTGAATACGAGATCTGCACTCTGGGGGTGTCCCAAACATTTCTTACTTGGGTGAAGTGCTGTGCCGTACTGGGAAGTTGCTCTCGGGGGTCCCGGAGGGACGGGGGCTGTTTTAAACTTGAGTGGATATTTTCGCTAAGTTAACTTTGTTTTCAGATGCGGGCAGATGATTTGTACCTGGGGATTACGCTGCGAGTGCTGGGATCATACCAGTACCAGACTAGTACTGGAATGCGCAGTCGCGAACTAATCCTGGTTTCGTAATGTGCCACATTGATGTGGTGCAGAAGTGGTACGGTAGGGTAAATCAGGGGTCACGTGAGGGTTGGCTCCGGTTACATTTTATCCAAGATTGTCTAACCTCATGCCTAATTGCGAAGAATCAGACGCTCAACCGACGGCTCGAGGAACGACGAACGGAAGCATCCCGCCATCAACCGGTACCAGTGCTATCATGTTTCAGGAGATGGGATTGGTATGCTCTCTGCGGAGAGAGGACTCCAGTTTGCTTCTCTCCCGTTTGCACGTCGATACTCCGATACTCCGCGCGCAGAACTTTGTCCACCGGAGAGGTCAAGGAAGCCACCCAGCACCCGCCCCAATCAGCGGTGGATACGAGGATCGCTTGGTACGTTATCCGAGACGCGATAAGTGCGACCCTGCGCCGTTGAGTGCGTGACAAGTTCCAACATACTATAATGGGGCGGTGGTGTGCGCAGTGAGATCGGGGGGGCTCAGGAAAGCAAAGCAGAAGGGATTCAGAGGGATCGAGAGCGAGTTTGCGAATGCGGGTGCAATGTTCGGGAAGAGCCTTGGTGACCTTGGGGCCAAAATCCGATCAATGGTTTGGCCGGTTCAGTTCTATTTGGGGAAAAAGGGGGGGGGGGGTCACTGGTACAATACACATTTATTTGCAATCGCCCTTTGCCACCGGGCTGATATTCATTCATGGGTTGCAGTTTTTCACGCTAAAACCTACATCGGTGAGCCCACTATTGCGACCAAGAAGTAGCCGGACGCGGATCCTCGGATTGGCCAAGGCACCACTTGGGTTGTATCTGGACTATCGGACGCCGATGAGGTTGGACCGGAAGGATAGCTTGCCGTGTACGCGGTCGCTATTCTAAGTGCTTTGTTGGCCATTAGGCGTTTCCCTGTGTCTTAGAAGGATACTGCCCTATCTGTTGTATATTATTATGCTCTAATGTGGATCTTATACAAGCTTTTGCCTTGAGATGACTTGACCTCCAATTTCATGGAGCCGCCGCTGGAATTTTTGGGACTAATATCGCCCTTCCGGGTATGACAGAGCATCAGCTACCCTCAGGGAACTGGTAAGTACAAAGTAGAACAGCCTCGCTGTTTCCGGTCTTACAGCTCAATCTGGTTAAGAAAATCCTTGGAGAAACAGACTCTGTAAATTTATGTCTTTGCCCTTCCAGCCTACCTGGCCAAGGGCAACGGGTCACCTGGCAATGCGATACTACCAGCTCCGTGTATAGACCCAGGCCTGTTCGAGCGATGATACCTCCATGGCTACTTGAACGGCTATCATACTGTGCGGTACCTGCACCAAAGCTCAGAGGCACAACACTCCCGTCGGATTTCTGTTGTATCTTTCCCTATCCGAGAGTGAACACCCTCCTCGCACAGGCACTTTTCTTAGGCACTCACTCTCAAGGACCCCATCAACGTGTAGTTGTTTTCTTCTGATACCGCGAGCATCGTGTGAAAATCCTGGCGTTGGATAGCTGGTAATACTCTCTGCTTTTCTCGAATCCGTATCGAATGCGTCCGTCGACCTCTGCACCCTACAGTTGGTACAGTGTTGCATGGCGTATGCAGTTTGTTCTAGGAATTAAGTCAGTAATTGGGTATGTCAATTTCCGTAGAAGGCTAGCTCTGTTGAGTGATTTTGTCCGGACAGCGTTGTCCTGTCTCTGGCGGGCAGGATTGTGGAGGGACCGGATATCTGGGATCGTAGTTTTCTTTGGGTCGGTACCAGTATCTTGGAACAGTGTGGGCGCAAACTTTGGATGGCTCATGCGGGGCCGGAATCCCGAAAATATCCTCGCGACTTCCGCCAGCCCCAACCCTGAACATATCCCCAGGTGGTCACAGATGGTCGTCCTCCTCGCACACTGCCATCATCCGCCGGTGGAACCGCAACGAACCGGTCGGTCCACCCATGTTCGGAATCCTAGTACCGGTAGACCCGCTATGCTACTCCGAGCAGTAATGCTCTGCTTTGCCATGGGGGCTGGCCCGTATTGTCAATTGCGACTTCAGTGAGAATGAAAACTCATGATGAAGCTTATCATGAATCGTTGTGCATGGGTTCCACCAACAAGTTAGATAACAGAAGCGGTGCTTGTGACGGCAAGTAAAAACCTTTTGTTGAAGTTGTGGCCGTCATAATGGAGGGTAATGTCCTGGGTGTTTCGTATGATACTGGATACGGTGCTTGTAACGGCGCTATCACAGTTTCGCATTTCGGCGACTATAGATGGCTGCCTTCAAGTTTATATCCTCATACCCACAAGAATGCGGAATTCGTGCGCCAGCAACCGGTATATTTAAGATTTGATAGGGTACAGGAAATCAGCGGATGTTTGGACTTCTAACCTTGGCAACGTTAGGCCCTTGGATTTGTCAAGAACCCTACGGTACAAGTTAGGGATCGGATAGGACAAAGGCCGATCGATCAATTTGTATAAGGCGGAGGCAATCCCCACCAATCTTGAGTTTCTTCAACCTTCCGTCTCGGCGATCAGAGATTGAAGGGTAAGCGACATCGACTTCGAGAAAGTACCTACGGTTAAAAACGAAACCAAAAACAAGGTAAGTCTCTCTCAATGGCTTGGGAACTATTATTGAAAACTTGAAATTAGTTGCTGAAATTGCAGGAATCAAAGGAGGCCACTATTTTCACCATGTTCCGGGTTCTCAGCAAGCAAATATTTAAACCTGCGGGTGTCCGCCACCACCACCACTATCCTCTCAGAGTCTCCTTGCCTAGGGAGATTGGCACTGCGCGGGTGAGCTATAAGGTTTAATAGTTCATATATCATAAACAGTTCTAACAAGGCAGAACAGCTGCGCAATACCAATATCAATAATACCTTCAACAATAGTTACTCTACTACTCGTGAAAATGGCCCAACCTCTTCTACAGCGGGCTCTCAGTTGCCTGATCTTTCAGGGTTGGATACAAGGGAATTATTTAGGCACCTAGTCCTGGTGAGTGTGGAAGATATCCTTGGGTCCTAAAACTATGCTGATATTTGGTTAGTCACAAACTTTACTATTCCGTGAAATTGATCGCCTTGCAGGTGGTCCAGGAGAGAAGAATCAGGTGAAAGACTCTCGAAACTGGTTGGGTACGAAACTTAGGAGCACAGGTGCCGAGATGGGTGGACAATCCAAAGATACGTGCGATAGTTGTAGTAGGGTTTCGCGCGGAGGGCGGGACAGAAAACGGGATGAAGGAGGAGAATGGGACAAAACAGACATTATGCTATATATAGTATACTTTTTCCTTGGCCCATTGTGTTTGTACCAAATGTTCTATCCTGAATGGGAGGAATATTGTAAGCGGAAACAGAAGCTGAGGCAGCATGATGGGTGTGTTAAGGCCTGTTTGCATGGAAAGACCAATAACACTTAGATATGTATAATAGTCAAAGTGGTAATGCAGATTCAATCAGATGTGTTGTGATCTCATTTATTTGTATACTGGACTACTTTCTGTAGGACAGTAAGCAAAATACATAAATTATTTTTCTCCTTCCGTAGCTATACTACTTTATATTACCATATGATACACAGCTTCCAAATTCATTTGCACTAAAGTGTGAGGTGGTTATTAGGCGGCAGCCAATTCTAAAGTTAGGAGAATTGTAACTAGGGCTGAGAAGGTTTCTTAGGCCCTGTTTGGCAAAAATGGAGCTATAGAAAACAGTTCTATTTGGGTGTTGATATGCGAAAATTGGCCCACTCTACCAATGCAACAAATTTACTTCAATGCATATAATTATTCTTCCACTTGAAGAGTCCCTTCTGATGATCTTAAAAAATATTTTTCAAGGAAATTTGTGCATCTATTGACTCACAGTTAGATTTTTTCAGATTTTACACTTTTCTCTTTTTCCCATAGATACATAGCCTGAGTTTTCAGCTATCAGAAAAATATTTAAGAGCCTTTTTTAGTAGTAGAATTGCCTTCTATAAAGAATTTTGTAACACTGGTTACATGTAAGAGTATGAAATATTTTTATGTTTTATAATTTTTCTGTGGTTGCTATGCAAACTTGAAACTGTAATTACACAAAACCAGGTTTAAGGTGTCTGGCCCACTTTTGCATATCAACACCCATTTTCATAACAGTTTGATACCTAGAAATGGCCGTGTTCAATTTCTTCCTGTTAGTTTCCACAGAACCTATTTGGATCAAAATGGAACCATTCATTGCCACACAGCAACACAACTTACCCTAAGAAAAATCTAACTTCCCATAGCTTTGTATTTGATTATAAAAAGGGTTTTCAATAAATCTCCAATCTGAACCATCCTACAACTATCTATCTCCTTTTACAAGAATACCAGATCAGTCTCCCAATGATGTAACCGGAACTGAAGTTCAGTCTGTTCGGTTCAGGGATTTGTTTTATGTTTTGTTTTACTTGTGGCTTCGAGTATCCTTTGATACTCAGTTTGTTTTACTTGTAGTTTTGGGTATCCTTTGATACTCAGTTTGTTTTACTTGTGGTTTCGAGTATCCTTTGATACTTAGTTTGTTTTACTTGTAGTTTCGAGTATCCTTTGATACTCAGTTTATTTTACTTGTGGTTTCGAGTATCCTTTGATACTCAGTTTGTTTTACTTGTGGTTTGAGTAAGAAATAGTTGGGAAACTTGCCCATGGAGGCCATAGACAATATCTTGAATTTAAAGACCGCTGATTCTCTCAGAGGAACAGCAGACTTCAACAGACAGAGTATTTCTAATATACTTGATTGAACAGTTACCTCTTCAAGTCCCTATTCTTTATATCTTTCTCTCGGAGCCTTCCTTAGTGCAGTACACCCATAGGTTGTAGATCAACTTGTGCGCTACTCCTATTGTACTCAGAAGCGTGACTAGCACCCCAGTACGAACATGTTACATTTTTTTAACCTCAGCAAGTGGTTAGAAACCTGTGTGCAAGATCACAGATTGACAGATACAACCCAGCGAAGCTAGCACGAAGGCAGAAGAGACCAGCAGTGGCCCGCCTACCCCACCTACACAATAGACCCTCTTATGACGCACAGTGGGAAACAGGTTTCCAGAGAAGAGCTAACGAAGCCCAAGAGACTAGGCCAAGCGAAAGGCCCAAAGGACGGATTAGCAATCGACGATCTAGGAAGACAGCTAGCACAAGATCAAGCAGCTTAGGATTTCAAAGGATCCAAGGAAGAGTTCAGCCAACAAAGCCTATCCATGCCCAGAGGCTTCCCAGTTACCCCTGGAAAGGGAGAACAACCCGGAACTAGTGAAAGTTTATCCAGACTACCTACAGAAGGTACAGGTGTGGCACCTGGTCCAGAAGACAACAGTAGCAGCAGCAGTAGTGACAGTGAAGCCAGTATAGCAAGCTCGGCAAGAGACCCACCCGGAGGTCCCCCAAGACCGCCAGACCCCCCCAGAGGAGCGCCTGGAGGCGGTGGCATACCTGTTAATCCCTCTAAGATCAAACTCCCTCTACCTGCAAACATCTCAGGGAAAGGTGAGGACCTGAAACCGGAAAGTTTCCAACAATGGGAAACAGCTGTGCACCAGTACCTAAGGTTGCATAGGATCAACATTGAGGAACACAACACGGGAATGTATATTGGAGCCTTCTGTGAAGGTGGAGCCCTCGATACCTACCAGCAGTGCATGGATGCAAATGGTGAAGGAGCTAGAGGAACAAGGGTACTAGAGGCCCTGAAGAAACGATTCCAGTTATTCCGAAATAGCAAAGAGATATTCAAAGCCTTCAACAGCATCAGCCACACCCACAGCAGAAAAACAGAATGAACAACCAAGATAGCAACAGACCTCTTACTTTATACGAAGCGCATGCCCCGTGGTGCAGTATTAGCCTACATGCAGAAGCGCTGATTCTATGATGCTATGCATCCTCTACTCCGAAAGGAAGTGGAACTGATGAAAGAAGATGATGATAACATCCATGATATCATAACGAAAGCAGAACGGAAGGACGCAATACTACATGAAACCAATGCCTATAAAACCAAATCCCCTCCACCATCTCAAAGGGAATGGCAAGACAACGGGCCAGGACCATCAAGGATGAAAAAGTCAAAGTTTCAAAAAAATGCGAAGCAATCCACTAAGGAGAAACAAAGAGAGAAGGGAGAGTGTTTCGAATGCAGGAAAACTGGACATATGGCCCGAGACTGCCCAACCAAGAAGCGGAAAGAAACGGTGATCAAGAAGGAACCTGCAGTGAACTACATAGAACCAGACAAATATAAGGATGTGCAGATCAATACCATAGAAGCCCAGTGCTTCCTGATCCAACCGAAATCAGGGATGAAGCCCTACCGAGTACTAGAGGGAACCATCCAAATCAATGGACACCCTGCCCCAGTCCTTTTTGATACAGGAAGAATCAGAACAGACATGATCAGCAACACCTTTACGGCTACCCATGGACTCAAGACTGTGAGTCTGCAGCAACCGATCCCAGTTTCTATGGCAGTCAAAGAATCCCCCTCTACGAGCTATAAAACCGTAAAAGTTTCAATCCAGCTATGATCTGTCAAGTTCCCGGAACACAAAATGCTACTCAGAAATGGAGCTAAATTCAATGCCATTATAGGGATGCTATTCCTCACCTGGCACATAGCAGGCATCAGATGTGGCAAGTCTGTTATAGAATTTCCAGACCAGAAGGTCTGGGTATCCTGTACCCCTACCAGTGGAGAATTGTTAAGAATCCTACTGGTCGGGTGAGTAATACGACAGGTAATGATTCTTACTTACAATGAGGCAATAGTTCTTAGGCCTATGCCTACACGATAGTGATAGCCAAGTCCTTTTGACTTCTATCTTATCGTGCCTATCCCTCTTAATCTTCTAAGTCCTCGCCTAGGACTTAAGTGTTACTCATGGGATGAGAAATAGTTTTTTTGTGTAAGGTGATATAAAAGTTAAAGAGCGTCAAAGTAGGTTTTATTCGTATCAAATATAAAGGTAGGAAATAAACAAGAAGAACGTGTGAAGAGCTAATACTAGGGGTCCTAGTGACCCGTTATATAGTAGCTCTTCACCTGGCGTGACTCATACTTATGCATCACGCGAACCTTGTAACTCATAACCATGAGTCATGCGAAATCCATCAGCCGACTCCTATGAGTCGCTGCGCAACGTACCTAAAACCAATCAAAACATAATAACCTAGTCAGGTGCGCGACTCACGACACCTGAGTGAAACCCATGACTCACAATTTGAGTCATATGCAAAAATCATAACATCGTGTGACTCACCACTTGTGAGTCATGAACAGGTAAACATAATAACCTATAGCACACTAGTGTACGTCATGTGAAATCCCAACATATAGTTCTTGGACAAAAGTCATCGTTGGTGGGTTCAAGTACCAGTCAAAACACACCAAAATGGTTGAAATTCGAGGTCATGAAAATGGCAATTTGCACACCCACCTCTTAATTAATTAAAATAAAAAATATATCAGTAGATAGCAGAAGACCTAGCAGTACTAAAATTCATATTTCTATACCAAATTACTTTGTTTTGTGGGTAGCTCTGGTCAATTGGTGCACTCTATTCCAAAGCTCAAGTTAAGCACCAAAGGATTTGTACGGGTGCTCATACAAAAAGGTACCTGTTTCAAAAACTGCTAATTTTAAACAGCCTCAGTTCATGCAATATTGAACCATATTCTTCAAAGTTTAAATCTCACAGCTAGAATATCTAGAAATACTATTTTATGAAGAATTGATTTACCCTCACTGCAGGTGGTTGAGTTCTGGTGCTGTGAAAAACAGCATTTTTGGTGTAAAAGTGGCCGTCAACGATGACTTTTGTTACTGAACTGTACCTATAGCTTGGAAATCCGAGCTATGTGAAATCTGCCTTGCTTAGTCACAGTTTGTGACATTAGCTCCCCTCTCTCTCAGCCTGAGTCCCATCGGGCTTATTCGCGTCTCCATCCTCCTTGATGGTCCCTCTAGCTCTTCTCCCTGTGGTAATAGCTGCGATTAATCCTTCGGACCGCTCTTGCAGTCCTATCCGAATGTCTCCGAGCCTTTTCCGCCTGGCTCTCCAATTCCCTTTCCAAGGCCTCCCTTGGTCCTCTCTCCCTTGCCAGCTCTGCTTCAAGTTGACGTACCCTCAACTTGGTTCCTCTCTTCATTGCCTCCAGCAACACTTTTGTTAGCCGGAGCGGAGGTCTTTCTCTAATTCCGCTATCACCGCCTATTGGTCCTCTGCCTGAGGCAACCTCGGCGTAGCTTCTTCCCTCTCTTCCTCCCAGGAGACGTGCCGCGTCTTCCTGGGCTTTGCCCATTTTTGTTTTTTCGCCCCCCTCCTCTTCGACTTCGTCCTCGGAGTTGATTTGATGTATTGTATCAGAGCCACTGGCTCTGACGTTGGGGATCTTGCAGGGGATCCCAGGGGTGAACTCTTGGGTGGCCATCGGTTCGCTTCCCGAGGCCAATATCCCGAGCCTTCCTTCTCGCTTTTTGTTATGGCCACCCGGCCTGGTATGGAGAAGGTGTTCAAATGTGTGGGTACGGGACTATCTTAATAACTTTGTACGAAAGTATGACACAGTAGTAAGAGTATACTGCGGGCACGCTAAGCGAGGAGGAATTTTGTATAAACGTAGATTGGTAGTAGTTCTTGTCCTTAATTCTCTTAAGCGAGATGGGTGGTAACCCCTATTTATACAGGTGCGCATCCTTCACGTAACTAAGAGGAAATGTAAGGGAAAACATAAGTATCGACGTGTTTGACCGTAACATAGGTAGGAAAAAAATAAGTGCGAATGTGTTTGACTCTAAAGAACTGCCAAGGAAATCCCATAAAACATGCGTAAATCTGAGGTGGTGTGAACGGATAATTAGAACATAATTGTAAATCAAATGACCGATAACCGTGCATGATGATGCATAAAATGTAAGAAATAAACCCAAACACCAGATAAGAAAAGCACGCCATAATCCACTAATTGTATCATGAAATATCAAATGAAATATACGTAATACATACTCCGCTGTAGTAATGTCCGTGAACTAGAAATAATACTAAGTAGAGGAATATACGATATTATCAAGGAGAATATACATATGAAGCGAATTAGAAAATTCAACAGAAGGAACATTGGGATTTTGGTTGTATTTATTAGTTGTGGTTTCTTTGGTTGCTTAGTAGGCTTTCCTTGGTATTATGATTGGGATCGGTTGCCGGGCAGCGGAACCTGGCGGAACTTTATGGAAGGATCGCAGCTGCGCGCGATGCCAAGGGTTTTCTTTTGTATTAGTGATCGAGGAGGATTTCCTATCTATATAAGGGGGTGTGCCTCCTTATATTTTATGTTCTTTACGCAATCTGGTAATCTCCTTTGGACACCTTTTCTTACGTGCCAGGGATATTCCTTTACCTCTTTGAAGCTTTTCGGCACGGTTATTTACTTTGCACTTTGTTTGTTTATTTTGTTTCACCGCCTTTGAAGCAGATACTTCCCTCCTCCCCTCGCTTAGGGTTGAGTTGGTGTGCGCTACCTGGCCTCGAAGGCACTTTGGGGGAGATATCCGTGGTTTAAGCCTGGTAATCCCTGGTGCAGTCGGGCGGGCAGACATGTCGTCTCCCTCCCATTCTCCTCAGGCTTCGGCCTTGTCGTTTGAGGTTTCCTCATCCATGCTCACGGATGCGGAGCCTTCCTCCTTCTCCTTGGGTACACCCTCGGTTATTCTCGACGTTGCGGTTCCACCACACGATAAGGTGAAACACCACCGCGCACTTGTTCCTTTTGAGATCTGGTCTTACCGGGCTCCGGGAGGTGACTACAAGTTCCTCTCGTTTGATCACGACTACCGTTGCGTCAACGCTGTCAACGAGGCGTTTGATGATGAGGTGAGGGCTATGGTTATTGCTATCAAGCCTGTCACGATGAAAGACGTGGAATGTTTGGTTGGTGGTTACCTGGTGGGCAGGGGTTATGTGGCTGGGTGTGGCCTGGACCTCGCTTCGACTGCTGGATTCTTCGACCGATACAATCCGGATGGGGGATCGGAATTCGCACCATCCCACGACTCCTCGGCTCCTGGTGACTCACAAGCGGTGATCCCGGAGTCCACCGTGCCCGTTCCGGAAGACGATCCCTCTGTTACCATGGAGGCTTCTAGTTGGGCTTCTACCCCCCCGAGGCAAATCCTGTCTCAATCCGCAGTGGAGAAAATGGCGCCGGAAACATTGGCACCTCTGGCTCACAGGAGTCACTCCACCCCTGCCCTGTTGGACGCATTGTCGCTGTCTTCTGGGCACAGAAGAATTTACGGGAGGAAATTTGACCTTGATGCTAGGTCAGACTCCGACTACGAACCCACGCCGTCCCCATTTGTGGAACGAAAACGACGTGGACGATCCCCCTCCCCTGACCCCACACTGGTATCTGTATCCAGTGGGAGTTCGGGTTCGGTGCTTACTCCTACCAAAGGGGTGCCGACTAAGGAAGGAAGGAAAATGATGGTGATCCCCAGGGGACAACTAACCTGGGGTGAGATTAGGCAACAGACGGCTCCAGGATTCAAGCAGGTCCCATACCCTCCGTCTACTATCGAGTCATCGGATAAGGCAAGTTCCCCTCCTTTGGCTACTGCTGATGTGCTTCCCTCTGCGGAGGTGATTGCCAGGGACACCCCCATGGACATGGGTGGTAACAAGAATACCGAGGCTACGGGATTGGGAGACAGCAAGTGGGTGGACTATGAGGCAATCCCTTCCTCCCCGGTTCGGTCCAGCTCACCTCTCGTGGAACAACCCCCCACCCAGCCAGAGTCTATGGACGCACAGGTGGCGAGGGCACAGGATGCCATGAGGCAGTTGGATAGCGCGGATGAGGCAATGAGGAGGGTGGATGAAGAGTTGTATGCCCCTCCCTCGAGATGGTCTGACTCGGTGGTATCCCGGGACTTGATTCTTGGGGTACTTGATGAAATAGGAACCCCGGCGGCTATCCCATGCACTGGGGACGCCCCTAGCCCCTCCGATGATAGTTCGAGCTCTGATTCTGGGTCGGACTACCAGGGTGAGAACGTTCGGCGTCTGTTGTTTGGTGGGAAGGAAGGATACGACAGCTTCGAGGATGTTGCCAGGGATATGGAGAAGGTGCTCGGGATGTTGCATATGTCTCGGATGTTGTATAGGTCCCTGAGAAGCAGGGTGTTTGAGCTGGAGGAAGAGAATAGGAACCTGACAGAGGCGGTTAAGCGTAAGACCAAATATGTGGCGGCTTCCGCTACCCCTCCTCCCCCTCCCCCCCCCCCTACTGAAGAACACTCCGTCTGTGAGTGGGGAGCCGGCTGCGGCTGCTCCTGCTACTAAGAAGGTGTCTTGGGCCACGGTAGCTAATAGGCACATGGCACCTGATGCCGCCAGCACCACACCCTCCTCGGCCCCTTCCAAGGCTGACGATAAGGAGAAGAGGTGCTACACCTGTAAGATGGTCGGGCACATTGCGAAGGAATGTACGAAGCCCAAGAAGGAGAGGAAGAAGCCGGTTGAGATGGCAGTTCCACTGCCAATGGGGGGCAGCTCGTCGAGCTCCTCTAATTCGGACAGTGATGGTGGAGTATCTATTACCCCCACCCCCAAGGCTAATAGCAAGGCCATGACCAAGCCTAAATTGGTTCAGATGAAGAAGGCGCAGGCGACCAAGACACCTACGACGGATACTGAACCCTCCCTCCCGGAAGGACCTGCGGCAGTGGTACCTGGTGCCTGGAAGACTGTGGTTGGGAAGAAGAGCTACCTGGCCAATACCAGATTTGATCGTGGGGACAGCAAGATGCCTGCACCCCCTTCCTCCTCACCCACCCCGAAGGCCAAGAGCCGTGGCCTCACCATCAGGTTCCTGAACAGGAAATCGGTGGAGCTACCAGACGGTGTTACGACTGAGACCATACGGTCTCGCATCAACATTCTCCTGTCCAACAAAGGCAGGGTTGCGGGGATGGTCCCGTACATCAAGGAGGCCGTGTTCCGGACCCCGATTGGCTGTATTTTCATGACGCTTGCACAGCACGAGGTCGGCCAGATCAGTGGACAGTTGGAACGGATTAGGATGATCCTTCTCAAGGAGCTGGCCATTCCGGATTTCGAATTCCAGCGCGACATGGACAAGATCACCATTCGCGTGGGTCAGGTCCCCCTTGCGGACACTGGACGTGGATCGATCTGGAAGGTGGAATCCTGGACTGGGGATAAGGCTTATGATGGCCTCCGCCTCGACATGGAACAATCCAACCCGGGCGTGAATACTGCCGGGCGACCAGCTATGTTGGGATCTGCAAAGGCAATGAGGCAGATGAACGCCTCTACGTGTGGAATTAGGTTTGTGGTGGAGAAGAACGATGCCATTATGGCAGCCCTGGCGAAGGGCACTATCTGTTTGAGGGGCCGCCCCAGACCAGTGAGAATTTTTATGGAAAATCGCCCCCCGGTGGTGTGCCAGAAGTGTCTCCAGGTTGGGCACATGCAGGTTACCTGCGCATTCCCCTCCCGTTGTCGATTTTGCCTGGGGTCACACCTGTCTAAGGACCATGAGTGTGGCATGATTAACTGCCTTGGGGTCAAGGGGAACGCTTGTTCCCACACCCGCAGACTTTGTTTGTTGTGTGACAGGTCGGACCACTTTACCGGTCACCTCTCTTGCACTGCCACGGAAACCCGAGGCACCCCGCCCATCCTCCCGCCATCAGCCCCGTCACCTGAGACGGTCGACGATACTAGTCGGAAAGGCTTCTCCGATCGAACGATGTGGAGGAATCGAAGGGAGAATGAGGGTGAGTCGAGGGATGAGGAGTATTGCAAGATGATGGAAGCATCTGAGGGACAATCTGCTATCGTTCCGCCTGGGAAGTTTACCGGGAGGTGCAGGAACTGCAGCAAGGTTGGGGACATGTGGTTTGAGTGCAAACAGGCACTCAGGTGCAACAACTGCCATGAGGTCGGGCACACTTTTAAGAGCTGTGACAAGGAGAAGGTGGTCAGGTGCTTCAACTGCCATGAGGAAGGGCATGTGACCAAGGACTGCAAGGAGGAGAAGATCAAGAGGAACAGGAACAGGAAGAATCGGGGCAAGAAGGTCCCTTCATCTAAGGGCAAGGAAGTTGACCCCTCCCCCTCCCCTCCCCCTCCCCCTCCAGTGTCTCCACCACCGCCTACCAAGAAGAATGGTCTGCCACGAATTGGAAGGCTTGACCAAAACAAGTATGTGAGCGGCATGCTTGATAACCCCATTGTTGTAGGGTATACAACTACTCATGGTGAGGGCTCAGTGAGCTCACGTGGTTCCGCGGAGGCTCCGGCCTCATTCCATTATTAATGCATTTTATGGCCCTTGCATTAAATGTTGGAAAGGGGGTGTGGAATTGGGAGGCGGCGTTTGAGTTGTTTTCCTATGTTGATTTGTTTTTTGTTTTAGAACCGCCAGTTGATGCGGATGGTTTACATGTGCCACATGAAGCTAATGGGTGTGATTTACTTTCATTTGTTAAAGGTTCGGGCGTTGAGGTTTTTGTGCATTCATCTTTGTGTGGGCTTTTTGATGTTGTGGGGCATGAGAGGTGTTTTTCTTTGGTGCGCTGTTATGATGATGGGGTGGAGAGGAGACTGGCTGGAGTATATCTTCCACCCAAGGACGGGAAGAGGGTGTTTTGTAGGGAGTTGGAGAAGCTGGTAGGGTGTGATGTGCTGCTGGGCGATTGGAATGCCCGCGACGCATACTGGGATCCTGCTGGTGGCAACTACCGGGGGGAATGGTTGAAGAAGTGGATGGCTGACAATCAGTACAACATGACCTTCCCCGCCGAACCCACATTCAGAGACATCTCGAGGATCGACCTGTGTCTTCACTACGCCAACTCGATCCGACATCGATACAGCGTTGTTGTTGGGTGTGAGCACCTGGCGCAACTGGTCAAACTGGATGTGACGGCACCCACGGACATGATCAGGACACGGCCTGCTTGGAAGAAGGTGTGTTGGGATAAGATCGGTGCACGATTGGACGAGCTTCGGGACATACCGGGGAGTATGATGTGGGACCAAGCTCGGATGGTCGTGGATGCATTGCCCAGGCCACCAGCGGGTAGGATACCATGCAAGTGGTGGACTCCGGGACTGGAACGGATGCGGCGGGATGTTCCGAGGTTGCGTCGGTTTGGTAGGCGGGACCCCTCATACAACACTGACTATCGATTGGCCCGATGTGTTTACAGGGCATCGGTTACTCGGGCTCGGTTCGAATACATTTGCGAGCAGTTGAGCCAGGCTGAGGACCCGGGAGTATTTAAGTTGGTCAAGCACTTGGATGCAAGAAGGACGCTACCAACTATGGAACTGTCAGATGGGACCAGCGCCGCCACCCATGAGGAAATCGCAGACGCTATTGCGGCGCAATTGGAACCTGAGGAGCCGCAGGCCTGGGAACCACCCGTGGTTGAAATTGACTCGGCACGGGAGATGGAATTGGCACTTCTACGGTCACCCACCAATACGGTTCCGGGCCTCGACGATATGGGGTACCCATTCCTGAGGTTCTGGAAAAGGAGATGCCCTGACAGTCTGCGGCAGTTAGTTGACCACGGGTTGAAGCATGATATTCCAGATTGGCATGAAGCAGAAGTGGTACTAATCCCCAAGGTTGGCAAACCATGATACGACGTGGTCAAGGCTTGGAGAATGATCCACCTGTTACCGGTGGTGGCCAAAGTGGCAGAACGGGTAATACTGATCCGGCTAGCCCAATGTTTGGAACTAGGAGATACCCAATTCGGTTCCAGACGGAAGAGGGGGGTCCACGATGCCATGGCTGTTGTCTTCGAGTTCCTGAAACACAACGATGGATACCACTGGATGATGCTGTTGGTCGATGTGGAAGGAGGGTTTGACAATATTAACATTGACCTCCTCTCTGACTTTCTGATGGCTAGGGGCTGCACCACTGTACTGTGTAGCTGGGTCCGGCGTTGGTGTACTAATAGGACAGTCCGGTTCCGGTTCAACGGACAGGTTTCCAAGCGATACCATACAAGTAAGGGTGTCCCACAAGGATCCCCCTTGTCCCCCTTCCTGTTTGGCGCGTATGTTGCCGATATCTTTACGCCTAGGCTACGTTACTCCCCTGGGGTGCGGCATGTGGTGGTGTCATATGTGGATGACGGGGTGATCCTGGTGGCCGCCAGGGGTCAGAGAGGGGCTCAAGGACATGCTGAGGAGCTATTTTCGGACCTCGATAGGGTGGCAAGGGCTCGAGGCATGGGTTTTTCAGTACTCAAAACCCAGTGGATTGGGTTTGGAGATAGGGCTTGGGATAGGATGGAACTAATGGGGGAACTGGTTGAACCGTCTGAGGATCTGCGGGTGCTTGGGTATAGGTTTAATGTTTTTCTTAGTTTTTCCGCTCACTTGAGGTATTGGTTGGATAGAGGTTTGGATGTGAGGAGGAGAATCATGACGTTGGGGCGGAGGTATGGTGGTGTGGGTGGTATTGGAGCGTGGGAAACTTACCGTTTGGTGCAAGCAGCCTACCTCCCGACCGTCTACTACGGGCTTGAGTTTGTAACCGACTACAAGTCGTATGTGAAACAGATTCAGGTTCATGTCAACAACTGCCTCCGCTCCGTGTTCCGTACCCCCTTTAAGCTGGCTAACAATATCCTGTTGGCCGAGTTTGGTGTACCGCCAGCACACATCCAGGGGCGGTACCTCCAGCGGCGATGCTACAGCCGGTTCATCAACCTCCGACACTGTGACGACCATCCTTGGTTCGGACATATCAGGTTGACGTGGAAGGAGGAAGGCATGGTGGCACAGCGACAAGCGTCGGATATCGAGTTGAGGCAGCGGCCGACAGTCGTTATCGGGAAAGGCAAGGAGGTGGTCACTGCCAGACACAATGGCAAGATCGTGGGCCTGATGGAATCGCCGGGGGTAGTGGTGTACACTGACAGGTCCAAACATTCGGGCAGGGCTGGGGCTCCATGGGCAGTATATCATCGGGGGATTGCGCAGGTAATGGGGCAGGCGGTGCCTCCGTCGTGGAGCATTGTGGAATGTGAGCTGTTCGCGGTTGTGGGGGCACTAAGATACTTGAAAGAATTCCACCCCTTGACCGATGCCCATATCTTTTTGGACTGTGTCCCTGCGCTGATGATGATCGAGAACATGTTTCCGGATGGTGACTCGGCAGAGGCCTGGGAGGTCTTTGCGCCACTGTTGAATGGTTGCGGGAAGATACACTGCGAGTGGGTCCCTGGACACACTGGCGTTGCCGGGAATGAGTTGGTCGACTTGAAGGCCAAGGAGTGTGTGTCCCGTGTGCTGAAACCCACTGACTGGGAAGGTGTTAGCTTTGGTATCGGACATGCGGCGATGGCACGGGAGTTACGCCGACATGAGTGGGCTGAATGGCACCATGCATAGGGCCATAGCTATTACGAGCGGGCCCCTGCCGCGCCACGACACCTTAGGGGGCTTACCAGGCTGGACGCCTATGTCCTGGTGCGAATACGCAGCGGCACAGGGCTGGTAGGACATGATGACTGCCCTGACCGCGACGATCGGGACCATTGGATTAAAACCATGCGCTACCTCCGCGACCGACCTTCGGCTGATACGTTGTTTAAGGACGGGAAGGTCAGGGACTGGCGGGAATGGTGGAGGGGACACCGGTGGTTGGGGCTTGGTATCCCGAAAAGTGTCATAGAGGTGGATGGCGAAGTGGTGGTCGCTGGGAACCCTTTTGATGGGACACTCCTGGTTGAGCAGGGCGGGCAGCTGATCGTCAAGAATAATGGGTGGGAATGTGTTAGGTGTTCCACCACCCATGAGTATGGTTACTGCCGGCTCCCTACAGCGAGAATCGGGGGAAACAAATGGTTTTTCATCCCCAATGACGGTACGACTTGCCACGGTTGCGACAAGGTCATCACCAACGCATCGGCACCTCGATCGCGACGAGAAACATTCGTGGGGCACTTCGCCGACTCCCCGCCATGCCTGGATCGGTCTATGAGTTTGTACTGGGTCCGGGTTTTTGGAAGATGGGGAGACATAGAGTTTGGTGAGCAGGTTTCGAACGTGTTGGCTTGGGCGAGGGGGTATGAGTTTGTTAAAGGTCCCAGATGTTGTTTTTGTGATGGCACGTTTGTTGATATTTCGGGTCATTGGAGGAATACGACGAGGTGTTGGGATAGACTGTATCTTTCCTTTGTTGAATATGTGGAAACTGAAATTGCTGACGGCGGTGTTGGTGATGGATAGGATTTGCGAGACAGGAAGACGTGTTAATCCGGGAGATTGCTTGCAGTCTGAGCGCCCGTGAGCCTGTTGGTAGTGATTTTTGGATTTATGTTTGGGTGGAGGGCCGCGGGATGTTTTGACATGGTAGTGATTTTGTTATGATTTATGGGTTACGAGGGATGTTAGCTAGATCATAAGCCATGTTTGGTGCGACTAGGATAAATAAACTTGGATTCAATTTGGACACCCTTTCTTACGTGCCAGGGATATTCCTTTACCTCTTTGAAGCTTTTCGGCTCGGTTATTTATTTTGCACTTTGTTTGTTTATTTTGTTTCACGCTACCTGGAACATTTACTTCCCTCCTCCCCTCGCTTAGGGTTGGGTTGGTGTGCGCTACCTAGCCTCGAAGGCACTTTGGGCGAGATATCCGTGGTTTAAGCCCGGTAATCCTAAGTGCAGTCAGGCAGGCAGACATGTCGTCTCCCTCCCATTCTCCTCAGGCTTCGGCCTTATCGTTTGAGGTTTCTTCGTCCATGTTTACAGACGGTGAGCCTTCCTCGTTTTCCTTGGGCATGCCCTCGGCTATTGTCGACGTCCCGGTTCTGGCACACGATGCTGTGAAACACCGCCGCGCCCTCATCGAATTTAAGACACGGTCTTACCGTGTACCTGGGGGGGACTACAAGTTCCTCTCCTTTGATCACAATTACGGTTGTGTCAACGCCATGAATGGGGCGTTTGATGATGAAGTGAGGGCTATGGTTGCTAATGCCAAGCCTGTTACGATGAAAGAGGTGGAATGTTTGGTGAAGGGATGTTTGGTTGGGAGGGGTTGTCTGGCTGAGTGTGGCCTCGACCTCGCTTCGACCACAGGATTCTTCGACCGACATAATCCTGACGGGGGATCGGAATTCACTCCATCCCACAGCTCCCTGGCTCCTTGTGACTCACAAGCAGTGATCCCAGAGTCTTCCGTCCTCGCCCTTCCTGAGGCTGCTACTCCCGACACGAGGGAGGCCTCCAGCTGGGCCTCTACCCCCCCCGAGGCAGATTCTGTCTCAATCAATTGTGGAGACAATGATGCCGGAAACGTTGGCACCACTGGCTCATAGGAGTCATTCCACCTCCTCCCTGTTGGCCTCCATGTCGTCTGGCCACAGAGAGATCTACGGACGAGGAAAGTTTGACCTGAATGCTAGGTCGGACTCTGATTACGAATCCACGCCGCCCCCATTTGTGGAACGAAAACGACGTGGGCGATCCCCTTCACCCGACCCCACCTTGGTCTCAGTTTCCAGTGGCAGCTCGGGTTCGGTGCTTACTCCCACCAAAGGAGTGCCGACTAAGGAAGGAAGAAAGATGAAGGTGATTCCCCGGGACCAGCTGACCCTGGGTGAGATTAGGCAATAGACGGCCCCAGGTCTCAAGCAGGTCCCATACCCGCCGTCTACCATCGAGTCGTCGGACCGGATGAGTTTTCCCCCTCTGGCTACTGATGACGTGCTTCCCTCTTCGGGCGTAATTGCCAGAGACACCCCCATGGATATGGGTGATGATAAGAATACCGAGGCCACAGGGTTGGGAGATAGTAAGTATGCTGACTCCGAGGTAATCCCCTCTTCCCCGGTTAGGTCCAGCTCGCCCATTGTGGCACAGCCCCCCACCCAGCCAGAGTCCATGGATGCACAGGTGGCAAGGACACAGGATGCTATGAGACAGTTGGATGAGGCGGATGAGTTGTCAAGCAGGGTGGATGAGGATTTGTATGCCCCCCCCTCCAGGTGCTCGGAATCGGTGGTATCCCGGGACTTGATTCTTGGGGTACTTGATGAAATAGTGACCCCTGCGGCTATCCCATGTACTGGGGATGCCCCTAGCCCCTATGATGATAGCTCGGATTCGAGTTCTGAGTCGGACTACCAGGGTGAGGATGTTCGATGCTCGTTGTTTGCTGGGAAGGAAGGATATGGCAGCTTTGAGCAAGTTGCCGAGGATATGAGGAAGGTATTCGGGATATTGAGTGAATCTCGGATGCTGTATATGTCCCTGAGGAGCAGGGTATTTGAATTGGAGGAGGAGAATAGGAAGCTTGAGGCTGCAGTCAGAAGAAGGACTGGGCCCACTCATGACACCCCCGTTCCCCCTCCCCCTCCTCCCCCCTATGAAAAGCACTCCGTCTGGGAGTGGGGAGTCAGCTGCGGCTGCTCCTGCTACTAAGAAAGTGTCTTGGGCCACAGTGGCCAATAGGCACATGGCACCTGATGCCACCCAAGCCACACCCTCCTCGGCCCCATCCAAGGCTGACGATAAGGAGAAGAGGTGTTACCACTGTAAGGCATGACCGAAAATAAATGCTGCGTCAGACGCGCGGGCGCCGCGTCCGGACGCCCAGTGTTTTTCCCCTGCGTCCCCTGCGTCCTGTGCGTCTGGTCTTGCGTTGCAACGGCCAGCCGCGTCCGCTGCGTCCTCCATTTCAACTCCCGGTTTATCCCGTCATCTGCGACGCCTCCCACGTCTGGCCGTCCTGACGCCGTCCCCACTCACCTCCCACATTGCATTGTATTCCGGACGCCCGTATCCACACCTTCTTTTTCCATCCTGTTGTAACGCATTTGGCGTATCAGCTCTTCTCAAGGCGGCGATACCGTGTTTTGATACCCGGCATCCCCCTGTCTGGTTCACATCGTCCGATCCTCTGGCGTCTGGACTCGGTCCACATCTCCCCCGGGAGCCTGCACCTCACTAGGAACTCCTGACGCCGCACTTCTACTTTCAGAATTGGGTCCTACCGATTTCAGGACTCTGTATCTCATGTAGGCTTCCATTTGCCACTACCCCATTCCCACTGTGAATGTCATATCTCTATCAAGTTTATTTCCATTTTATGACTTCCGAATCTATCTACATTATGCTATCTATGGATGGTTACAACTCCAAGAGCTTCCCGTTATGTGATATCCACGCCATAGCCCTCATTCTCGCCCTTCTCTTGCCGTAAGCGCCTAAGTCCCATATGTTGAATGACATCAATTCCTAGGTGTCCCAGCCCCACGCCCATACTATGAGAACAGGATGCAAAGACCGGTTTTGGCCCTGCGCCACATCGTGCTTCCCGTGGGATCGAATACTGGCTGAGCAATTTGCCAAATCGTTCAATATATTTCGTTGAACGTCCGTAAATCGATCGGACTATTAACAAGCCAGCGCTGTTCCGCGTCCTGGATCAAGTGCGCCAAGCCGGTAATGGTGCCAATATCTACTATGGTAAATCTTCGGGCACCCTGCTTCAGCTGTACAGTGATGAGATCATGAAACTCGGATGGGCGTCCCGAGTTAACTACCCTCAGCAGTTGGACACACGCGAGTCGGTAAACCCTATCGCCCTGTGTGCAGTCTCGGAGTTTGAAGAGCGCCACAAGTTTCCCTGGCAGGCGTCCTCTTAGCGCACCATACATCTCCTCCCCACCAGTCTGTACCCAAACCCAATCATTGCGGCTTCCCTGTTTCCGGAACGGCTCGTCTCCTGTGGATCGCGCCCAGTGTATGTCGTAAACATCTGTTTCCTGAAACGCCAGAACAGGAATTTCAAGTTGTGTTAGGAGCTCGACAGGAAGATACCGGAGTACTGCAGGATCTTCCGCAAGCTGGCAGTCAAGGGGCAGGCCTTGACGGCTATATCGAATCAATTCCCCACAGAGGTTCTCAATCGAGATACCCAAGACGTTGCAAAAATCTGAAGCATCAGAAACATCAGCATGACGTCCTCTCAGGACCCTACGGCGGGTCTCTGGTACGGATAGTGGGCTCGCCGGGTCCAATAGTTTAACAACGTCAGCTGGGATGTGGGCCGCGCGACGTCGTAGGAAATCTAAGTTCAGAAGCCGCATTTGGATCGAGTGTTGTCGGCCGTAGCTGTGGAGTATCTGCCGCGCAGCATCATTTTTATTCGAGCGTCGCCATCCGTCTTTAATCTGTTCCTTATGGGCCAGCTCCCCAAACTCGGTAGAATACATTGGAATGTTGCCAAACCGGGTTACGTGATCGCAAAAGTGAGCAAGTAGATGCATCTTGATAAAATAGAAATGACTTTCTGTACGGATCAAGTCCAAACGCTGGTCGTCTTCAATCTCACATTGCTGCACTCGCGTCTGGAGCCGGTTGGATTTCGAGCGGGCTGGTGATTGAGCTATGGCTGCTCTGTGTTGTTCTCTCCGTTGCTCCTGAACTTTTGCTCGTGTGCCTTTTGATATCCGAAACTCGAGGAAAACATCCTTCGTCGCATGGAACCGGTTGAGATAATTTTGCATATAATCTAAAGTCTCCTGTGTATGGCTTTGGTATTGTGCCATGAAACTGAAATCCAGTAAATATCTAACGCACGCCAGGGCGCGTTTGAAGGGCCCTACTTGTGTACTGTCGGGTTGTCTCAGCGCCACGGCAAGCACTCCCAGAAGACAGCGACCCAGGTTCCTCATCTCCTTTCCTTGCCATTGCGTAACCTCGCGGTACGCTTTTTTCGGAACAAAGAATCCCGGATACGGTAGTAAAGCCTTCCAGGCGTCGTCGAAAGCTTGACTTTGGGCGTGTTTCTTGAGATATGATTGAACCCAGTCCATCATGTGCTTAAATAGTCCGAGGTAAACTGCATGGAGCAAATCTGGTTTGTATAGATCGGGCGCCAAAACACGTGGAAGCCCATGAAAGACGTTTCGTCCAATCTTGATGCCAAGACCCTCAAAGGTGCTATTGATGTCGTCGGCCACGGAGTCTGTTTCATGATCCAGGCTTCCTCGTTGTAGTCGTTCGTATGTCGCGTAATCCCTCGTGGGATACCCGTTTTGTATCAAGGATCCTAGCCTATCCGGAGGCACCTCGCACTTCGGACAGGCATTGGATTTTACTCCATGTAGGGCCACATTTACCATATGATCCGCCGTCCAAGCCGCCAATATAGGGAAGCACATCCGGACTCTCCCATCTGCGCAGTCGACCGGGACGCCCGCTTGTGCTGCATCTTGCAAGGGCTCAAATATTAGCTGGAATACGCCTTGTAGGGTATCCGCATTGATTTGTCGCTGGAGTTCATTTGCGGAAGCGGAGTTTGCCAGTTTTGGGGGCACAGGCAAGAGAGCGAGACGGAGAACTGCCATTGATCCAGGTCAGTTACGCGTGGTCGACGGCAGATTCCCAACCGTGATATATACCAGCCATGCCTTCTGGTCACCAGAGAAGTTGCTGAGGTGCGTCTGATCCGACATCCCAATAATGGGGACGACTGTGGCGCCACGCGGAAGGGCGTCCTGAGATCTGTTAGCTTGAGCTCCCGCCAACAGTAGTTGGGTAACAATGTGGCACTGTACTTGGATGTCCCACCACCAGTCCGCTGTATGCA
>LN891182.1:60027-70027 GCA_900010015.1 Tuber aestivum
AGCTAGTGAGTAGCTCGTTGAGCTGTAGGGATAAACGCTGCGACGTCAAACAGCTCCTGATGGACGTCGCGTATGTATATGTACACATAAGCAAGAAACACGGCGGGGCGTCGCACGACCCCCCGTAGAATCAGTGTTAAGAGATCTATATACATTCAATTGAGAGCTATTCTGAAGAACTTCATTCGTCGTAGCTAGTGTTAGGCGGCAGCCAATTCTAAGTCTTATGAATTGTAACTGGGGCCAATAAGGTTTCTCAGAGAGTGGTCAAGAAAGCTCGTAACAAAAGTATGTATCAAAGTATAACGAATATATTGATAAAATCTCTTCTCCGTTCGCTGATGATTTTTGAAAGCTAAGGATTTTTTTTTTTTTTGTTTAACTCATATATTCTTTGTTAAGGTACAAGAACCTGCATGGAGCGCTAGCTATGGCAAAAACAAAACCTTAATTTCAGACGCATTCCTCCGCACCCCAGGGAACAAAACAACCCCCCCAAGACCCTCTGGTATGGGCCCAACCGCACATCCCGCCCCGCAAAGGAACAATCGTCCCTAACAGGGAACGCAGGAAGGAGAAGAAAACCCTTCAGCGTCATCTCGACAAAGGAAAGAATAGATTAGGAAACCCCCAAGTGCCTCTACAGGCGTCCGCGAACGAATATGTCCGCTGTTGGGCCCACGGTAGGACCCTGGCGAAATGCCATGACGGAGCCGGCCAGCTCAACCCAGGAGATAGTGCAATACCAAGGTAGGCCAACCAGCTGTTCGGCCGGGGGCGGGCCGCAAGCGTGGAGGGAGGAAGACAGGCGAGAGATGCCAGCAACCTGAGATAGATGGGGGCAGCCAAAACTGCTGAGGATGGGGGGGGTAGACCCTGGGCGTCAGGAGTCTGGAGGTGGAAAGGCTGGATGATGCGCGACATCAGAGCCAGGAAGGGTTGTGGTGCTGCCGCGACGGTGGCAGAAGAGAGAGAAGTACCAGCTGAAATGGCACAGAGGGGAGGAAGGGTGGCCGAAGCACTGCCCCTTGGTGGTGGTGGGGCCCGAGGGCCCAGGCAGTAGGGTGCCAGCCGATGCCGGAAGAGAGGAGAGGAAGAGGGCAAGGCAAACAAAGGATCCGGTCAAACGATACGGTAGGAGGCTGCAACTGGGCTCACAGGAGAAGCAGATGTTTTACCGCCTCTCTCATGTAGTCCCTTGTTCTGGGAGAGATAGCGTCACTATAGTGGAAGGGATCCCACCATCTGCCACTCCCGATAGCCCAGAGGACCACCAGCCCAACTGACCGTTCAACCATCAACCCAGCCGCCAAAGCCGACCGTGCAGATGCTAAGCGAAGTGTAGCAAAAGCGGGGTAGGGAGGAGAGAGGCCTCACGATGAGACCCCCAGGGTGAGGAGTGGACCCCCATCCAGCAGAGGCGAGATGCCAGGCAGGGGAGAGAGGAGAAGAGAGGCCCCGTTGGGCGAAAGGATGGAAGGCATCAGCCTGCACCCCCCGGCGGGGGGGTGCAAGGCTAAAGAAAAGTGGTGATAGTTCCTCGGTGTTGAGTCGTTCCAGATTAGGAAATATTTTTCAATGACCGGAGGTGTAGCGGAGACGGAGGATGTTTTGAAAGCTAAGGAGGCACCTCGATATTTATATTCCGCGTCTGGGTGGTCGCGGGCTACATCTATCTTATACCAAACAATGTACCCTTTCCTATTTCCTACCCTTACCATTCTAATGGGCATCCGTTTGACCCTGATAAACTTTGCGTCTTGCTCGCACTACGGTTTCCATGCGTTGTCGTGTTCCCGTGAGGGCGTTTTGAAACCTCTCCGGTGAAAACGCATGATCCCTTCGTCTCGGAGGTTTAAGTACAAGCGAGTGGTCTCGCTTCGAGCCAACTCGCTGTCCTCCTTACTCAGACTGGAGTGATCAGCTCCATCGAGAGACTTATCAATGCACCATTGACTTCGCAACTTGGCTGCATTAACATTGAGGACTTTCCGCCATGATCGGACTAGTCAACGTCATGGGAAAGTCCCTCAACCCCAGCTAGGCCTCCGGTTGGCTCTATACTATGTGAGCGTAAGACTGGGCTCCGTGCCTCATCCATACGGGCACGTCCCGATAACTCATTGGACTGTTGGTGATTCCGTCCCAACACTTTCTGTCCATGTCCGAGGTGGTCAATCTCGCTTAGCCTGTAGCTCCATCGTTACCCGTCTGATTGACTCCATTCCACTTTTCAGACACGGCCTGAGGTCCCCTCTTATATATCCTGCGAACAGCTTTCGGTCGGACGGACGGCGACGACATATACGGTGTTATGAAGCATGCTTCGTTTCAACCGGTTTATACTGTCGGGACAGCAAATTCCGGCGACTCTACTACTGCACGCAGGGCGAACGACGGAGCCGCAGGGGGGTGTTGGCCATGGATTTTTCGCGGTTTTCAGGAGGTCCGTGCACGGGGAAGGTCTGTGTGTTCATATGTGTAACACTAGCTTCCTCTCCATGGAGCTGGTCTCGAGTCTTTGCTTCTATCCTCTAATATGGTACATTATGAAATTCCTTTAAGAACTCGGTGCGAGTAGGGTAAAAAACCTCCACGCGTTTGCTTGGCCACGCGAAGGAAAACCTTTCTCCACCATTCTACCTCGGCCCTGGCATTTCCGGGTTGTCTCTATGAAACTCCTCCACCAACTCTTGAGCATGTCTCATGTGCTCGGGTGGTTCCCAAGTGTTCTCGTCTTCAGAACACCCCTTCCATTTTACAAAGTACTTGAGTTCGTGGATTCGCTTATTGCGGTCACGAACTTTTCTGGTGTAGGAGAGAATCTCACTCTTCACGATTTTCTCTATTTCCCACTCGAGATCGCCTTCGATCTTTTCCGCACCCCTTGGGGCCTGTTCCCGTTCTGGTCGAGCCGACAATCGGTAGGGCTCGAGTAACGATACGTGGAATACTGGGTGGATTTTCCATCGCTCCGAAATTTCCAACTTAAAGGCACGGTCGCCTCGTTTTTCGAGAACTTTGAATGGTCCGTAAAGCTTTGGGCTTAGGTTCTTAGAGGGTCGTTTCGTACGGATGTTTTTTGCATTGAGCATGACTCGGTCACCGACCTGAATGTCTGGTTGCTGTAGTGCTTTTTTATCGTAGTACCTGGACATCGATTCCCTCGTTTCTTGTAACGTTTCCCGTGCTTGTTGGTGTATCTTTTTCATCCAGTGAGCATAAGTGGTTGCTCCGGGGTTGCGCGCTTCGCGCTCGGTTATCCATTCAGTCTGCGGATGGAATCCATAGTTCGCGTAGAACGGTGTTAATCCATGTGCTGAAGTGACTGAATTATTGTAGGCATGTTCAGCTAGTGGTAACAATGAATACCAGTCGTCCTAATCATAGTTGACAAAAGTCCTTAAGTAACCTTCCAGCACTTGGTTGGTCCTTTCGGTTTGTCCGTCAGTTTGAGGGTGGTAGGCTGTTGACATCTTTCGTTCAATGCCTAGTAGGTTGCAGAGGGATTCCCAAAATTCTCCTGCGAATTTACCGTCCATGTCCGAGATGATCTCGGTTGGGAGCCCATGCAATTTCCAAACTTTTTTTAAGAAGGCTGCGGCCACGTCTTTCGCGGTTGCGGTGGTAGGTAAGGGGACGAAGTGAGCCATTTTAGTGAACCTGTCGACTACTACCATGATTTGGGTACTTCCGTTGGATTCGGGGAGTTGGGTGATGAAGTCAGCCGAGATTGATGTCCACGCAGCATAAGGGATTCCTAAGGGTTGAAGGAACCCATAGCGTGCGTGTCGTGGTGACTTGCTATGTTGACAGTCATCGCAAGAACGAACGTAGTCGTTGACCCAATTGGTGATTCCTTTCCAGTGGAAATCTCTAGTAATAATTTCTAGAGTTTTCTCTTGTCCGAAGTGTCCAGCTACCTTAGAGTCGTGGCAGCTTTTTGCAATCATGGTTTGTAGAGGTTCCGAGGCGGGAATGAATAGCCGGTTCTTAAAGTATATAAGATCCTTATCCAGTTTCCAATGCTTTGGTCCTTCCTTTTCCTGTGTTTTTAGGCCTTCCAGTTCCGTTTTTCGAGATGTCCAATCTTGGTCATCGGCGCCGGCATCTCGAACTGCTAGGAGGAATTCTTCGTTGAATTCCTTTGGTGTTGCGTTGATGACCACTCGGGTCGCCATCACGGTGGACTTCTTGTGGAGTAGCCAGTGCCGGTCAAGGTCTAGTTGATCGAAGTGCTTGTTTTCATCCGGGTTGTCGTAAAGGAAGCTGGTGTGGCTAGGTACTTCTTCCAAGCCAGTTCCAGTGCTTCCGAAACCTTGGTTGTCTCGCTCAGTGTCATCTAGTTCCATGCGTTCCGATAGGTCGCCCATATGGATCTGTTCTAGAATCAGTTGTGCGATTTTGCTTCCGGCTTGCACTTTGTAATCTTCTTTTCCCAAGTTATACAACAAGGCTTTTACTTCTCCTCGGTAGTTTGCATCTATGATGCCAGCTTTGACCTCGATCATGTGTTTGGTCGCTAGTCCACTTTTTGGAGCTATCCGACCGTAAGTCCCTTCAGGAACTGCGATTGCGATTCCAGTATCCACAAGGGCTTGTTCTTTGCTTGGGATCACCGAATCTCGTAGTGCATACAGGTCGTAACCTGCTGCTTGGGCTGTACCTCGTGTAGGCAGGAGGGCGTTCGGGTCTAGGTGCATTGCTCGAAATTGGTGCTGGTTGTTTGGTACGACCGGGGCTGGATTCATATTGTCGTCTTCTCCGACGACTATAGAAATTTGGATCATGTTGCAGAAGTGCTCAGGTTTCAGAATGGACTGTTTACTTTGCGCAGCTCCCTTTTCAGGACGGTACTCCGGCCGTCTGCTTAGAGCATCAGGCTTACCGCTCCTTGATCCTGGTCTATAAACAATCTTGAAATTGAAGTCAGCCAATTTTTGCGCCCACCGAATTTGTCTGCCCCTCCAAGCTTTGATTGTTAGGAAATACTGCAGGTTCTGGTGGTCGGTGTAAACCGTAATTGGTCTGTCAGTTCCCATGAGGTAATGTCGCCATTCCTGGAACGCTTCTACGATTGCGAGTAATTCCTTATCGTGGATATCGTAGTTACGTTCCGCCAGGTTCAACTTTCTTGAGTGGAAAGCGACCGGGTATAACCGTTTTTCAATGAATTGCGAAAGGACACATCCGAGTGCGAAGTCGCTAGCATCGGTTTCCACTACCGTCTCGCGATACCAGTTGAAGTGGCATAGGATTGGTGCTGTGACGAATTTTTCTTTTAGCAATTCAAAAGAGGCATCACCCTCACTGTTCCATTTGAAATCCTTCAGATTTCCCTTTAGTAATTCCGTTATGGGTTTGCAAATCGCGGAGAAATTTTTGATAAATCTCCGATAAAAATTTGCGAACCCCATAAATACCTGAATTTCCCGAACTGACTTCGGGTGCTTCCATTGCCTAATGGCATCGACCTTTCTTTCGCTCATTTCGACTCCGGTACCACTGACGATATAACCTAAGAACTCAACGCTTTCCACATGAAAAACTGATTTTTTGATGGATATCGCCAATTTGTTTTCCCTTAGCTTTTGCATGACCTTCTGAACTAATGCGATATGTTCTTTTTCATTTTTGGAGTAAATCAAGATGTCGTCCATATAGACGACTACTCCGTTGTCCAAGAACTCACGTAGTATGGTCTGCATCATGCTTTGGAAAGTTGCGGGGGCATTAATCATACTAAAGGGCATTACCCGGTATTCGAAATGTCCTCTGTGGCAACCGAAAGCTGACTTCCACTGGTCCTTGCGTGGTAGTCTTACGCGGTAGAAAGCCACGTCAAGGTCGATTTTGGACAGTATCTCTGATCCAACGATCATATCCCTAAGTGTAGTCATCAGAGGTAAGGGGTACTTGTTAGCTATGGTTACCTTGTTTAATCCGCGGTAGTCCACACATAGTCTTAGTCCTCCTCCAGGTTTTGGGGCAAAGAGTACTGGTGCTCTTGCCGGTGATTGACTCGGGACGATTTTTCCTTCTTTAAGCATTTTGTCCAAATACTCGCTTAAGGTTTTTCGCTCCTTTTCGGTTAGCGAGTAAATCGGTCCCCAAGGTGGTTGTGTCGCAGGTAGAAGTTCGATTTTGTGGTCGAACGAGCGGTGTGGTGGCAATTCGGCCGCCATTGGACCTTCGAACAGGTCTTTGTACTGGTGATAAGGCTTTGGGACGTTTTCCCATGCGATATCCCAGTCCACTTCTGGGTAGGTAAAGGGAGCTATCATCCCTTTGCTCTTGCGTACATGTCCCACATATATCGCATTTTCTTCCCATACCAAGTTCTCGTCCCATTCGACATCTATTCCTTCATTATTTGTTCCGACATGTTCGGAACATTTTTCGGCATTGAATTCCCACTTTGTTGGGTCTTCGATGCCGTTTATCGGGTGTTGGTCGTGCCACCAGCCGAAGGGTATAATCATATTGAAATTTCCTGTATCGGTAACTACGCAAGAGACTGGGGACATATGTTGGTTTTGTCCGATCTCCAGTTGTATTGGATGGGTATATAGCCATCCTCCTCTGGTAGAGGTAGTTCCGTCAAATCCCTTAATGCCTAAGGGCTTGATCCTTGTTTCGGTAGGTAGTGCTAGCTCATGCACCAATTTGCTTCTAAGTACGAAAATATTAGAGCCCGAGTCTAATAACACGCGAATCGGGACTCTTTTTCCTTCGTGGTGGATGAAGGCTTTGCCTTCAGGACAGTTGTAAAGCGCCGGTGTTGGAACCTTAATTTTTGCTCGTTTAGGGGCCCTGGTTGGGTTACCCTGTTTTCACTTAATCGAAGTCATTTCGTGGTTGGTTGTTGGTGCGGGGGATTGTTACCGCGCCAGCGTGGTTTCGGCTCCTGAAGCCTCCTCAGACAATCTTTTGCCTTTGTTACCCTCATTAACGATATTTAATCATACCGAACTCCAAAGATCCTATGGAGTTGAGGATCGACCTTTTAACCCGGCCTTAGGTATGTTTCGATTCCGGTCGGTTGCGCTGTAACAGCTAAGCACGCTGTACCGCTACCCGCTTGCCGACTAACTACCCCATCGCCGTAGCCGTGGGTGCCTCCAGAACTCTTCCCGCCGTAGCTAGACCATTTCCTCAATTCAGTATCAGCAACTCAACTGCGCTTCCTGTGCATCCATCGAAAGCTGGCAGTCACCTGTGAGGTGAGGAATTTTTGCATCTAATACGGGGTCGCAACCTTGCCTCTTGCTAATCTGGCCTTTCATTCTTCTGCCCGTGGGAGGGTACAGCTTGGTGAAGGTCTTGTGCTTCCCTTAGGTACCATTCGCCGTCATTCTTGGTTAAGTGGCCTTGCCGCCCATCCCAAAGGTTCGTAAGGGCTCCACGCATAATTCCTGTCAACGGACCAGGTATTATGGATTTCTTCCTCTCGTGGGTATACTTCAGAAGAGCGATGAGCGATTATTCCTTAGTCTTCATCGCTCATCTCCCAAATTTTCCGAGGGACTGGATCTTGTCGAGCATGGTGGATTGTTGGCTTATTCGCCTTCTCTCGCACCTCTAATCTCTTGGACCTCGGGACTGCATTTTTATGCTGGGTAAGGTGATTTACGGCAGCATCTTTCCGACAATCGGCCCACTTATGGTTTGTGAGCCCGCAACGAGTGCAGCCTTGGTTTTCTCGTCGTGTCTTGACTAGGGATTCGGGGATCCCTTCATGTGTTTTTTTCCAGTCATGGTGCACACGTTTTCCATCACCAAACTTTTGCGGCTTCGAGGGCTCCTTCGTCATTGCCCTCTTCTTTCCGCCGCCGAACTTTGAATTTGGTCCGGATGACAAGTCGCGTTTCTTTTTGAAATCAGTACCTGGCCTTGCAGGTTCTTCGACCTTTCGTTTCCACGGGTTAGACGCACTGGGTTTCCCATGGTCATTTCCCGCCAACTTCATCCTCTCCTCGTACTCCTCATGTTGATGTCCAACGTGTCGGACATGGGCTCTCCAGGCTCTATCGGTTTTGTGGTCCTCGTAGGATAACCGTAATAATAAGTCTTTTGGCAGCTTATCTTCCACTGCCTTCCTCCATGCAACTCCCGTGAGTTGGGCATGGACATTATGCGACTCCATTTTTATGAGAAAATTTTCTATGTTGCCCGAATATCTTTCGTGCTTCATTTTCTCGATAGCTTTTTGATCTCTGTTTGTCGGACAATACCTGTCCTGAACTTCTGAACAAAACTGTGCCCAAGTATTGAATTCTGGGCGAGCTTGGTATCCTTCCAACCCTTGCATACTTTTCCGATAATAATCGGTAAAAGGTCCAACTTCAGGTCCCTTCATGCGCCCAAGGGCATAGATGACCTTTTGCGTTTCGTCGGTCCACTGTCGTTCATTGCGAGCAAAATAGTCCTGACACTGGATTAGCCAAGTCGTTACGTCTTGGTAAGCTTTATTTTCAAAAGAGGGGGGTGGTTCCGCATGTTTTTTCTGCGAGTTAGCATATGCTCTTTCTAACCCCTCTATTAATTCATCCACATCTACTTCCGTTATGTCGCCTGCGGTGGTTCGACGTGGCCTCCGTGGGACCGGCTGTCTCAAGGGTCTGTTTTCATCGTCAGATGATGGTCCATCATCAGGATCGTTATCTGGTAGTCCTCCACCTCCTCCAGATGGGCCAGGGGCGCCAGTGGGTTTCGCTTGTTCCTTTCCCTTTCCTTTTGGTGGTGGTGGGGCGTAATAGCTATCGTCAGGAGCATTGGGTCGTTCGGATGCCTGGCGTCCTCCTCTTGCTCGAGAAGGGGCCAAGGATGTTCCTCGTTCCGTCAGGGCGGCTTCAATGGCTGCTTTTACCGCCTTTTCGACCGCTTCCGCGACGACTGTATCCATCCTCTGATCGAGTTGTTCGAATACCTCATCGATGTGCTCCTTTGCTTCTTTGCGGGCAGCCTGATGCTGGTTTTCTGCATCAGCGACAGCCATTTGCAAGGTTTTCAGTCTTGCATCGAAAGTTTTTTCGAAATTTTGTCGCGCGGCGACATTTGATAGGTCTTTCTGTCCTTGTAGGACGGTTTGTTGTTCGAAACGGGAGTCCAATTTTTGGATAGCTGAGTACAGGTATTCGTCTCTTTGTACAGATTCTTGGCCGCTTTGTCCGATATCCTGCTGTAGTTCGGAGGCCACTTCACGGTGTTGGTCATGTTGACCCTGATGTTGGTGAAGTGCCTGCTCTACAGCTTGGCGATAGCGGTCGAATTCCCTGGAGACTTCTATCTGAAGTTCTTGGCCACGTTTATTCCATTTGGTCATCTCGTCGGCGATGATAGTTTCGCCTGATTTGAGTCTTCCTTGTAGTTTCAATAGGCTGTCTGCGATTTGCCTTCCTCTGTCTGACAGAGCATGGTAGGCTACCATGCTTTCGTTTTTTGTCTCGTGGACCATTCTGTCAAGTTGTCCAAGCCATTGTGACACTAAGGCAGCAAAGGCTGAATCTGTGGACATTGGTGGGGGCTGGGGTGAGGCCGAATAGGACCTAGGGGACTGCGCGAATGGCGGTCGTCCAGACAATGGACTGCCTCGCCTAGGGGCAAACGGGTACGAAGGTGAAGGTGCTCGGTGAATAACTGGAGAATCATCCATAGGGACATCGGTGATTGCTTTTTGAGCCATCGTAAGTAGAGAGGAGTAATATGAGGTCTGGCTTCTCGTGAAGGCTTTGGTGACCAGAGGTTATCAATATAGTGTTAGGCGGCAGCCAATTCTAAGTCTTATGAATTGTAACTGGGGCCAATAAGGTTTCTCGGAGAGTGGTCAAGAAAGCACGTAACAAAAGTATGTATCAAAGTATAACGAATATATTGATAAGATCTCTTCTCCGTTCGCTGATGATTTTTGAAAGCTAAGGATTTTGTTTTGTTTTGTTTGACTCATTTAAATTTTTGTTTATGGGACAAAAAGGCATATGGAGCACTAGCTATGACGCCT
>LN891182.1:87816-115089 GCA_900010015.1 Tuber aestivum
AGGCAAGGTCGCTGCGGCCTTGTCTTCCCTCTTGGCGTCGGTCAATGAGGCTTCTGTTCTTTGGAAGGAGGTCTCCCGCCTTCACCACCTCGTCTCTGTACTGTCTCGCCGACTCCACTTGTCGGAACGGGAGCGTGTGGCCCTGGCTGCAGCTAGGCATTCGCCCTCCCCTCCGTTCGGTGGGCCAGGGGACATGACGCCGCCTCCCAGCGGGGGGGTGGCTGAAGAAGAGGAGGTGGCTTCGGTGCGGCTGCCCACGGTGGCGTCCTTCCCTTTGGGGATGCAGGCGCCTGAGCCATTCGTGGCTGAGCCCGGGGTGGTGGCTGGCCCTGCCAGTGTGGCGTCTGGGGTGCCTGGTGTGCCTTGGTTCCCAGATTTGTTCGTTGGTTCTTCCCCCCCCCGGCCGGGCCAGAGCTGCCATTGTCTCCCGTCAATGATGGGTCGGTAACTGATGGATGAGTCATGTTGGACGGCTCGGTGGTTACGGTATTGGGGTATTGGTGGATGTTGCTGTGTGTCTGGACCTCCCCCCTGGGCACTTTCCTCGTGGGCACTGGCCTAATGGAGAGAACCCGTATGTGGCAGGGCGGTACAAGACTCGGTTCCTGTCGGTGGCGCCTGTAGGGCCTCGGGCTTTGAGCTCACCTCCCAGTATGAGCAAGGGAGTTAGCATGTCTGACTTTCTCGGGTTGAGGTTGCCGGGGCAGCAGGCTAGGAAGCGGGCACTGGTGGAGGAGGTGGGAGTGCAGGGTGGGGTTGGGCATGTTGCTGGCGGGGAGGCTAGTTCCTCTGGTGGTCTGCGGCGCAAACGGCGTTCGGGGAGGGGACATGGCGGGGAGTGGGGCGAGGCTTCGGCTTCTGTCTCGAGGGCTACGTTGGATGCGACGTTCGCCGGTCTTCAGTAGTTTACCCCAGAGCAGTTGGCAGGAGAGGGCTTTGCTTCTGGGGGGTCGGTGGGGGGTGACGGGTGGGATTCTACTATGGAGGAGGATATGGGGTTTGCGGGACGGTATTAAGACCGGATTTGACATTTCTTTTTGATTTATTTTATTTTTGTGATGGTCGCCGGCTGTAACTACCTTCCCCTTGCTTGGTGGGACCATGGACTTCGGTCGCTCTGTTCCTGTCGGGTTGGGTGTCGGTTTGTCGGTTGGTGCGGGGGAGGCGGAGGTCGGTGATGGGTTTTGTACTTAGCTTTCGTGTTTGCTCGCTCACGGATGTGTTGATGGTTGGGACTCGGAGGCTTGTGCGCTTTGTATGGTAGTTGTTTGGAGGATTGCACCGGTGTATCGTGGGGACCCCGGCCCCAGGCTGTGGCTTTCAAGAGCAGTTCCGGTCCGCTTGTGGTCCGCCGGAGGCCCGCCTGCCCGTATGGTAGGTGTACGAGAGATGATCACTCGATCATAAGCCATGTTTTGGCGCAACGAGTATAAATAAAATTAGATATAATTTGGACACCTTCACCTAGGAATTACACTCTCTTCTACTTCGCGTCGTCCAGAACCACTGAACCCTGACCCTGAACGCCTGACCCCCGAATCTCGTACAACTCGCATCGGTTGTACCCCCGTACCTAGACCTCATCTCTGAACTCTTGCCTGTCCCCGTTGTGGTGTGCCATGGGCTACCCGACTCTCAGACTCTGTCCGTTACACTTTTGTGCACTTGGCACTCGTCGTTGTAGTATCCTGTCCATGACAGGTTCACGTATTCTCTTTCCGTTGTAGAAGTTCTCGATAGGGGTAAATCCGCCAGATTTACCCAGTCTTCATCCGTAGGTTCCTCCTTGACTGGTGTTGGGTTTCGATACCCTGGGCTTGTTGGTGTAATGTGTTTGAACGCGTCGCGTTCCAGAACGTTCTTTAGGGCCGATGGTATCGGCAATTGTTGGTAGTTCATCTTGGGATGTTCCCACTGGTAGGAGTCCGTGCGGTACAATGTGGGTGTGACAAGCCCTGATTCGGGTATGTCTTCGACTGTCAGCTGTTGGTTTGCGTGGGTATTGTTTGTGGAATTGTTGGACTGCATTTTGTATGTGTTCGAAGTTTTCAGCTGGGTACCAGGTTTTATCGTGTTCGGGAGAGTAACCTGTCCACTTTGCTCTGTATTGCAAGCGACTGTAGTGTAATCGAGAATCAATAATTTCTTTGAGTTCGTATTCTGATTCACCGTCTATTTCGATAGGCGGTGGTGGGGGTTTTTCTTGAGATGGTACAGGATTGTGTTGATAGGGTTCGAGGAGGCTGATATAGAAGGTGTTGTGTATTTTTATTGATGGTAGAAGGTCGAGCTTATAAGCGCGGCTTCCTATTTTTGCCAAGATTTTGAATGGTCCTATTTTCTTGTAATCTAGTTTTTTCGTCGGTCGCGTGGTCTTGATGTTCCGTGGTAGTAACCAAACCATATCTCCTGACTTTAGGTTTGGATCGGGTTTTCTGTAGCGATCGTAGTCTTCTTTCTGTCGTAATTGCACTGTGACCATTTCTGTTCATAATATGTTATATAGTTGACTCATATCTTTTTTGTCCGTTATCTTTCCTTGGAGCATATGACCTATGGTTTCGTGTTTGGGATGTAGTCCATAGTTTGCAAAGAAGCGGGTTGTCTTGATCGTGTCTTGTTTTCCGTTGTTGTAAGCAAATTCAGCCATAGGCAGCCATTCACACCAATCGTCTTGCTGATGATTGACGTAGGCTCGCAGATATTGTTCCAAAATGCTATTTATCCGTTCTGTTTGTCCATCTGTTTGAGGCTAGAATGCTGTACTCATGCGTCATTCGATTCCCAGTTTTTCTGTTATCTCCTTCCATATCTCTGATGTGAATAGTGATCCTCTATCCCTAATAATGTCCTTTGGTAGTCCGTGCAGTCGATATATTTCTTTTAGAAATATTTTTGCAAATTGTATTGCTGTCATATCTGTCCTGCAAGGTATAAAGTGACTCATTTTGGTCAGACGATCAACTATTACTAGAATGGCGTTTTGATCGTTTGATTTTGGTAAGTCCATAATGAAGTCAAGTGATATTGATTTCCATGGTTTTCCTGGGGCTTCATTTGATTTGAGTAATCTGCACAGTGCATGTCGGACTACTTTAGTTCGTTGACATGTGTCGCAGTTTTTTGTGTATCGTTTGATGTCTTCCCTTATCTTGGGCTAATAGTATTGTCGATTAATGAATTCGGTTGTTTTGGCTGTTCCTCCAAGTCCCGCATGTGGGGGGTCGTGATGGTATCATATGATTTCTGTGCGTAGTTCTTCTTTATCCGGTATCCAGATTTTTCCATCATACCACAGGTATTCGTCCTTCCATTGACATAGTTCTAGGACTATGCCTTTGATTTCCTTCGTGCCGCCTCCAGTTCCTTTCTTATCCTTTGACATTCTTCGTTTTGCCGACTTTCTTTCCTGATATCTTCTTCCAATGTCGTCCATGTATTGATTTCATGTAGTGACTCGTATCCACTATCTTCTTCTTCCATTTGGAAGTATTTTTCCTTTGGTAATAGTATTTGTTGTCTTTGTTTGATTCTCTCATCCTCTGGTGTATTTGGTTTGTCGTTTGACCTTCGAGTCAATGCATCTGGTTTTCCTCCTTCTTTTCCTGGACGGTATTCGATTTTGAAGTTGTAAGTGCTGAGTTTTTCCATCCATCTTATTTGTCGTCCATTTAGCTCCTTCCTTGTCATGAAGGGTACTAAGTTTTTGTGGTCTGTGAGGATTTTGACTGATGCTTTATTGTTTTGAGTGTATCCTCTCCATTCTTTCAAAGCCTGAACTATTGCCAATAGTTCTTTATCGTGGACATCATGGTTGCATTCCACTGGTGTTATCATCTTGGATCTGAACGCCACGGGTCTCTATTTGCCGTCTTTGCATTTCTGAGATAGTATGCCCGAGCATACATATTTGGAGGCGTCTGTTTCGATCATGCTTTCTCTTTCCGGATTGAAATGCACTAAAATTGGTCCTTGGGTAATCTTGGTCCTTAATTTGTCGAAAGCTTTCCTTTCCTTAAGTCCCCAGTCCCATTTGATGTCCTTCTTGGTTAGGTTGTATAGTGGTTTAGCTGTTCTGCCAAATCCTTCTATAAACCTCTAGTAGAAATTGTAGAATCCTATAAAACATTGAATATCCGTTTTGTTTTTTTGGGTATTCCCATTCCCCTATTGCTTTGGTCTTAAATGGGTCCATTTGTACTCCTTCTCTGTTGATGATGAATCCTAGGTATTCCGTCTCTTTTTCGTGGAATTCGTATTTGCTGGGTTTGCATCTCATTCCCGATACCTTAATGTCTGCCATAATGTTGCTGACATCCTTTTTGTGTTGTTCCATATCTTTGGAGTATATGAGCACATTGTCCAGGTAGACGATACAACATATATCCCGGTACTTATGGAGCACATTGTTGATCCATGGTTGGAAGGAGGCTGGGGCATTGGTTAGCCCGAAAGGCATAACAAGGTATTGGTAATTTCCGTATTTCGTGGTGAAAGTGGTTTTCCATTCGTCTCCTTTTCGTATCCTGACATTGTGGTAGGCGTCCCGTATGTCTAATTTGGTAAAGTATTTGGCTGACGCTAGTCGATCCAATGCTTCACCAACTAGAGGTAGGGGGTATCGATCCTTCTTGGTTATGCTGTTGAGTGCTTGGTAGTCGATGCATAGTCTTAACTTCCCATCCTTTTTCTTGATGAACAGGATGGGTGATCCTCCGTTGGCGTAAGATTGTTTGATCCATCCTTGTTCAAGGTTTTACTGAATACATTTTCTCAGTTCTTCGAGTTCAGTTTCTCCTAGTGGGTATGTCCTTTTCTTGGGTAATCCCTCGGTACTTTCTTCTAGATCGATTTGCTAGGTCTACCTCGGGTCTGTGAGGTGGTAACTTGGTGGATTCCCTTTCTTGGAATAAGTCCAGGTGCTGGTGATATTCTTTTGGTATCATTCGATCCAATCTTTCTTCTTTTGCTTCAGTTCGATTCCTTATGGCCAGCTCTGTACTGATGTTGATCTTGGCTAGACTGATTTCTTTTTCTTGGGTATCCCACTTAAGGATTCCTGCCATATCTCCTCTGCGATAAAACCTATTGAATGCTTGTACCGATATCCAATTGATTTCGCCCTTCGGTTGTTTCTTCTTGGTTGGACTTTGGTTGTCCGTACTTCCAAATCCTTTGGTTCCTCTGGTGGTTTCTCTCAGGCTTGTTACTTCTTGGAAGTCTGGTTCGTTGATCTTTTCAATAATCAACTGTGCTATCTTGTCGCCTCTTTCTACCTTATGGTCTTGGTTCCCTTAGTTGACCATGACAGCTTTCAGTTCACCTGTATAGTGGGCGTCTATTACTCCTGCATTGGTGGTGAGTCGATGTTTGACTGCGAGACAGCTGTGTGGTGCTATACGCCCATAGGTGCCTTGAGGTAGCTCTATGGCTATTCCCGTGGGAATGATTACCTGCCCTTTGGCTGGTATTGTGACTTCTTTATTGGCATACAGGTCGTGTCCTGCTGGCTTCTCTGATCCTCTTGTGGGTATCTTAGCCTCCCGGCTTAATCTTTGAACTTTGATCCTTTGATCCGTTGTTTAAATTTGGCTGAATTTTGCGTCTATGTTGTCTTGGTTTGCTTCTTCTTCTGGAGTTGCATATATTACCGGCGAACTGTTGAGACACTATGTCGTACATCGTTCGCTGGTAAACATAACTTTTTCTTCTTCCCAATTTAGGCTAGGATTGTGTTGTCTTAACCATCACATTCCGAGAATTATCTCATAGTGTTGTAGATTTGCCACTTGGAAGGTAGCCACTTCCCTATGGTTTCCAATTTCCATAGGTACTTGCGCCGTATGGGTTATAGGTCCCATAGCGCTGCGTTTTCCATCTGCGAGGTAAATCTGTCTTTCCTTTTTTGCTTTCTTGGTTTGTAGCTGATATTTCTTGCAGACCTCTTTGTCGATGAAGTCTTCCATGGCTCCTGAGTCGAGCATTACGTGTATTGTAGTTTCTTGTTTTTTGTCATTATATATTTTGGTTTTGATCATGATATGATCATTGTCGTTATCTTCCGTATTTGCACTTAAGACAGTGTAGTAGTTGGCCTTCACGATAGATTTGTCTTTCGGAGGGTCCCTCAGACCATCTATTGCTGGGGACCTTCATCTTTTGCCACCGTTTCATATTCGTTTTCAATTTCGATTTCCCTTAGGTTACTGCGTGGTTGGAACCTAGGGTTCATCCTCATATTCTGCTGGTTTCTTCCTTGATTTGGAGTTGGATTGGCTGGTCGTCTGCAATCCTTGATCATATGGCTTCCTATGCCACATCTAAGGCATAGATTGTTGTTTCGTCATCGAAGGTACTCGTCCCTCGGGAGGTTGAGTGAAGGTCTCCTTCTAGTTGCATCCAGGTCCATGGCGTCACCTCCTTGGGTGGTGGTTCGATAGGTTCCATTCTGGTTCCTAGGTGCGCCTTGGTGTCTTGTATTCGTATTGTTGCCTTGTGTTGTATTCGGCTGGTTCCTTTGAATCTAATCCAGTTGTCCGAACTGGATTTCTTTTCGGATGGCCCAGTGGACCATTGCCTCGGTTGTAGTAAATCTTTCTTCGCTGAATCTCCAGGTGTCTTGCTATGTCTTTCTCAAGCCTTTCATGAACCACCTCATAGCGGAGGCCTCATCGCAAACTGCGTCATACTGGAGTAGTCGGAACTCGTACCAGTAATCGGAGACATTCTTTGCCCCTTGGTAAATATCTTCCAATTCGTTTCTTGCCGATTGGCTCAATTCTAGGTCTGTGAATTGGGCTTCGAATATGTCTTTGAAGCTGGCCAAGTCGGTCCATGGTGCAGCGTTGCTGATCACAATGGGGGTTATCCATTTTAGGGCTTGTCCTTCTAGTAGTGTCAAAGTGTATCGTATTTTGTCTTAGTCATTTCCCTGGGTCTATCCGACTGCATCGAAATAGGTCAAGAGTTGGACCATAAATTCCCGTAGCGTTCTTCTTTCCCTATCATATCGTGGTGTAGTCTTGACTTTAGGTTGTTGCCCGATTCCTTTTATGGCTTCTCATATCATTTGTTCCACTTCATCTCGTGGAATCATCTGAGGTGGTGCTGGTCCTGCTGGAGGCGGACCTGGGGGTGGTGCTGGTCCTGACATTCTTTCAGGTTTGGAAGTTTCAGGTGGATCTTCTTCATTCGGAGGAGTAACTTGTTCGGATGTAACCAGGCTTGTCGATCTTGCTGAGTGTCGACTTGCTTCGCTTAATGCTTCTTCCAAGCCTCCTAATCCTAGACCGTTGTCTTGGATGTCTATGTCTCTCTCGTGATCTCTGTTGAATGGATCCGTTGTGTAATCGTTAAGTGTCGCGTTGTAGACACGTTCTAATGTTAAGAATCCTACCGGTCAGGTGAGTAATGCGACAGGTAACGATTCTTACTTGCAACGAGGCAATAGTTCTTAGGCCTATGCCTACACGATAGTGATAGCCAAGTCCCTTCGACTTCTATCTTATCGTGCCAATCCCTCTTAATCTTCTAAGTCCTCGCCTAGGACTTAAGTGTTACTCGTGGGATGAGAAATAGTTTTCCCGCGTAAGGTGATATAAAGATTAAAGAGAGTAAAGATAGGTTTTATTCATATCAAATATAAAGGTAGGAAATAAACAAGAAGAACGTGTGAAGAGCTAATACTAGGGGTCCTAGTGACCCTTTATATAGTAGCTCTTCACCTGGCGTGACTCATACTTATACATCATGCGAAGCTTGTGACTCATAACTATGAGTCATGCGAAATCCATCAGCCAACTCCTATGAGTCGCTGCGCAACGTACCTAAAACCAATCAAAACATAATAACCTAGTCAGGTGCACAACTCGCGACATCTGAGTGAAACCCATGACTCACAATTTGAGTTATGTGCGAAAATCATAACATCGTGTGACTCACCACTTGTGAGTCATGAACATGTAAACATAATATCCTATAGCATACTAGTGTGCGTCATGTGAAATCCCAACATACCTATGGCTTGAAAATCCGAGCTATATGAAATCTGCCTTACTTAGTTACAGTTTGTGACAAGAATACTGAGCCGCAGTATGCGAGTCAGTGGTCCATGAGCTACTGGAAGAATTTGCAGATGTCTTTCCGGACAAAATTCCAGAAAAACTACCTCCTATGCACACAGAGAACTACTACATCACCTTCAAAGACCTGAATAACATTAAAAACCAACCCACCTATTCGATACCGGATGCCGATAAGGACCAATTACAGGACTGGATCAATGAAATGATGAGAAAAGGAGTGATCTACAGGAAACAGGTACCCAGCGCAGCACCTATATTTGTTCAACTTGAACCTAAAGCAGATGGGAAGCGAATAAGACCATTGGTGGACCTCAAACTGCAAAACAGAAATAAAGTAATTGAGAGTTCGTCCATTCCGAATTAAACCGAGATCCTGGAAGCAGTAGGTTATGCATAATACTGCAGTAAAATTGATCTGAGTAATGCTTACTTCCAGACAAGGATGGATGAGGAAAGCGAATCAAAAAACTCATTCAAAACCCCATTTGGGACATTTATCAGCAGGGTCATGCTGTAAGGAGATGCCAATGCACCCACTACCTTCATGCGCATTATGGAAAACCTGCTTAGCAAATACCTGCACCACTTTGTGTGGGTCTATATTGATGACATACTAATTTACTCAGACACCGAGGAGGAGCATACTAAGCACATCAGAATGGTATGCGAGAAATTGCTCTAGGAAAAATTCTATGCTAGCAAGAAAAAAACAATCCTGTTTGCAGACTGCCTCGAAATCCTAGGCCACGTAATTGATGACCAAGGAATTCATGCCGCTCCTGGGAAGATAGAGTCTATCGCAAACTGGACAACTCTGCTAATACAAAAGGAACTACAGCTATTCCTAGGACTGGTGAACTACATCTTATGGTTTCTCCCTCACCATGTGACAATAATGGTACCCCTCACAGACTTAACAGGAAAAGCCGAGTTCACTTGGATACCTACATATGACCAGGCATTCAGGAACATGAAGAAATTAATCAAGGAAGCAGAAGTGGTCTGACCGCTGGCCTACTCTAAAAGGAACCTATTTGTTTGATCACTGACGCATCTGATGTCGGAGTTGATGCCTGGGTAGGCCAAGGGTTGTCACATAAAACAGCCTGACCGGCTGCCCTATACAGCAGAAAATTTACTGACTCCCAAATGAACTATGAAACAACTGAGAAGGAAGCCCTCGCGGTTATTGATGCGCTCAATGCTTTCAACTACCTCCTGATAGGAAACCAGTTTACAATAGTGACCGACCACCAACTCCTTACCAACCTCAAGACAGAGAAAATACCGGAACGTAGGAGAACTTGCTGGATCAGCGAAATCAGCAAATATGATGGTAAGAGCATCTATATACCAGGGCAAACAAACTATTTAGCTGACACCCTCTCCCGCATTTATGAGAACCAGGAACCAGAGAGCCTGCCATTTGTCTAAGACCATACCAGATCCAACGATAACCTCTCTGACTCTATAACATTTGAGCAAGACCTCAATACCATGCAGTCTAAAGAACTGATCCCTCCTACTCCTGCCTCTTCTCCTTACTCTTACACAGAATACTATGCTGAAGGACGAGACAGCCCTTGTGAAATCAAGGCCGGCAATGACTGGGGAGATTCCTGTACCCTCAGGCGCACTCCTCCCCCTGACAGAGAGCATGTAGCAATCAATTATTCTCAATCTTACTGTCATCACTGTCCTTACCACCAGACCGAGATTAAGTTTGTCAACAACCATTTCAAACCCCGAAGCCAATCCAGCAACCACTCTGGATCCACCAGCTATGGCTCGGCCTGGGACGAAGAGCAAATAAAGGATATCCTAAACCTTACAGATAAACCATCACCACCCCCGGTTGCCATGTTAGAGCCAGAAGCATGGGCACCTGTTAATATCCTATTACACATAGAAGCATAATCGATTCGGCACGTGACTAAATGCATAAGGTCACATGTTTGACTCCGGGCCCTGCCATAGTTACCGTGATGATATCATATTATCACATGGAATGATAAGGCATCTATGCAGCCCGCTCCGCAGAGATATGAGGCATGTGACCGAGGGGTTTTCACTGGATAACATAGAAGGAGCTCTGCTCTATAAGATAAGACTTAGTTGAACCAGATTGGTCAGTTAGTTATTGAGCTACGACCTCTGGAAGTCTTGGTGCTGCTATTCCGAGAAGTAGCTACACCATCCTCTGCTCGCATCAACTAGGGTCATCTGGAGACTAGTTGACGATTGGTTAATAACAACTCACTAGTCGAGTTAGTTATCTTCGTCATGCACTCTAAGCTATGCACATAGAAGAGTCATTGATAAGTCCTTTGACAGAGATGATCACTCCACTAAGGAAGAGAGAGAGGAAGTTAGTTTTCAGGGTCAAAAGGTGTTGGCACCTCATGAATACTGAATCGTTAGTATGGCATATACATAGTCAGTAAGTGATTGGATGTAGGCCGCGACTACCCAGATGCGGAATATAAATGTTGAGGTCCCTCCCTAGCTTTAAGTCACGCTCCGCGCCCTCTACTTTCCTCTCGCTTAAAAACATTACCGCATTTGGCCAGGCAAAACTCCAGGGTTTTGCGTGGCAACCATCTCCACACACCTAATTCCTCCCTCGCTTAGGCTTCAGTCTCTGAGCGCACAGCCCCCTCACTATCCCGCACAGCCCCCTTCACCATGGAGGGGCCTGGTCCGGGCCCTTCAAGGTCTGGCTCTTGAGCCTTCAGTCGTGCCTCGCCCTGCGAGTCAAGGGCTCCAACCCCCTCTCTCCCCAATAATCTCACCCTGATAAGGGATGAACTAGCCCGCACCCTCCGCCACATAGGACAGGCAGCCCCCCCAATTCCCCCCCCTACTGACGCTCAACTTCAGCACCTATCTGCTGGCGAAGTCATCCTCCTACCACTAGTCTGCACTGCCCTTTCTGGGATAGGCAGCATCATCCAGAGACTAGAGGCCCTTGAACAGTCCTCTGCGGCTGCCCCCAGGGACCCTCCCTCTCTTCCTGCCTTAGAAGCCACTGTCCGGGACCTCTCCCTGAGGGTCACGGCGTCGGCCGCACGCCCCCCGGTGGCCCCACTGGGCCCCCCTCCTCCTCCCCCTCCTTCGAAACAGACAAGGCGCCCACCGCCGCCCCCTCCCCCCCCTGCTCCCCCTGGAGCAAAGTACCGCCCCCCCCCGCGCTACCTCCTGGATATCGCGGTCGAGGACATCGACTCCCCCGTACAGGTTGATGGAGTGTGGTATGGTAACCCTCGCACTTTCGCGGCCAGACATCCCCGCTCCTTTGCAGCTTTCCAGTTCGCTCAGGGTGAGTTCCCAGAAGAGTCCACATTCCGCCAGGGCCCCGCCCCCTCCTTCCTCACGCTCGCTCGCCCCTCCCCCTCCTACGCCAGTGCTGCAGCCCCCTCCAGGGGCCAAGTACAGCAGACCAACGCCAAGGGCAAGAAGAAGGCAACTACTGCAGCCCAAGTCGCGGCGTCGGGCGGCGCTCCCTCCCGAGTCCGGGAGGCCGCCCCCCTACCAGCTGCCGAACGTCGCTTCTTCGCACCCCGCATGGTCCCGCTCCCCCACCCCGATGCAACATGCCTGGCAGCCACCGCCCCCGACATCGTAGCCTCCGTCCTCCGGGAGGCCAACTGTCCCTTCCCCGTCTCTTTCTCAGCCACCGTCAATGCACGTGGCGTGATCACCCTCCTAGCCATTGACCCCCTCACGCCGGCCACCAGTTACTCCCCCTACTATGAGGCACTTGCCAACAAAATCAACCAGTCCTTCGCTGTCGGGGACAATCCCTGCCGCCCCTTCCGCTCCGCACCCAACGAGGTGCAGCTTGTCATTCACGGTCTGCCTGTCGCTTTCCTCCCGCAGGACCAGACTGACCTCTTCCCTGCGCTCGCTGAGTCCATCAAAAATGCCAAGGATGTCGACATCTTTGGTACACGCTACCTCCAACCAGACCCCCTCCTCCGCAAGGCCACCACTGGCACCTCACTGGTCATCATTGTCGCCCCCTCCGATGTGGCCCACATTGGGTCCGAAATCCTTCTCTACTCCAAGCTCCGCAACGTTCAGAACGTGGTCTCTAAGAACAAGTTTATGCAATGTAGGCATTGCTGGAAGTTTGGCCACCCCGCGCCGGCATGTACTGCCACCATCCCCATCTGCCCGATCTGTGCATCGAACCACACAAGGGCCAACCACCGCTGCCCAAACCCAACGTGCCCCAAGTTGGGCTTCCTCAAACCCGTCATCGGCTGCTGCCCGGCTTCCCCTTCCAAGTGTGCAAACTGCTCTGGCGGCCACCCCGCTGCTGATAGATCATGCCCTTCTCGCCCCTTCCAGCCAACACAGCAGACTTCAGGGTCTGAGGCCGAGGATGAGGAGGAGGGGGACGACACCATGGACCAGGACGATGCCACCCCGGGCGACGCTCACACACCCACTCCCCCCCTCCCGGATACCGACCCTTTGGCCACCCCCCGACCCGTTGTTGCCCCAATTCCCCGTGCTCTGGCACCCGCCTCACAGTCTGCTGCCTTCTTCGCCTCCCTAGGGGAATCCAGTAGCCCGTCTCCATTCCCCTCAACGTCCTTCCATAAGTGATAGTACAACCCATGAACCCAAACTTGGTGGACCGATTGCCGCCAACCCCCAGTTTCCTCCCATTTCTTTCCATTGTTCAACATAACTGCTTAGGGAGCTGGAATGTTTTTCTTTCTCTGTTCAACAGCCTTACTGCGCTGCCCTCTCCTCCCCAGGTAGTGGCCCTCCAAGATCCCCCGGTCTGGAGGGGAACGCTGCCCTCCTTTTCCATGTATAAATGTTTTTCCCCTCCTGTCGCCTCAGGCCGCAAGCCTAAGGTAGCCTTCTTCGTATACCAGGAGCTCCTCGGAGCCTACCCTGTTCTTCCCTGTTTTTTTGATCGGCCTGACCTCATGGCACTGGATATCCACTCGCCTAGGGGCTTGTTTTCAGCGTCACTCCATGTTTTTCGAATTTACAATTTGTATTCCATTAATTTTGTGTCATCCCACCGCTGGACAGTGTCGCCGACGGATGCTTTTCCCCTTCATGACCTCCCCACCCTCACGCTTGGGGACTTCAATCTACACCACCCCCTATCTGACCCTTTGCGGCAGTTTTCAGACCAGGACCTCCTGGTGTCCTCTCCCTACTTTGAGGCGGCCTCCGAGGCTGGCTACAGCCTTCTCAACACCCCTGGCATCCATACCAGGTTCCCCTTCGACCCGGCAACTAGGCCCGGCGTTCTTGACCTAGCCTTTGCCAACAAGTTCCTGGCTCCCTTCCAACATTCCTGGTCGGCTGATCTCCCCTCTACCGGCTCAGACCACATCCCCATCCTCATCAAGCTCTCCTCTCCCCTGATGCACAAGGCTCCCCCGAGTCTGGACTGGGATAAGGTGGACTGGCCGCCGGTACTTGAGACCCTGCAAGGCGTCGACGTCCCACCGCCGCCTTCCCTCCCAACAGCTTCCGCCCTCAGCTCTTGGTTCGATCGCTACCTTGGTGCCCTTTCAGCCCTACTCCTGGCCCCGGCCCCACTAAAACCTCCCTCACTTCGGTCCAAACCCTGGTGGTCTCCCCTCTTGACCTCACTGCGCTGTGCTTTTAATGCAGCTGCCAGGAGGTCCCGCTCCTCCCCCTCACCCACATTAAATGCCGAGGCCCGCGAGGCCCGGTCCCTCTACTTTAAGACCATCAAGAAGGCGAAGGCAGAGCACTGGAAGAACTTCCTGTCCAAGGTTGACTCCCGCTCTGTCTGGACAGCCAGAAGGCTTGCCACTGGAAGAGCCCCTGACCGCTTCCCCTCCTTCCCAGGTCTCTCCTCCCCCGAACAGATCAACTCAGCTCTTCTGAGTCACTTCTTCCCCTACAAGACCCCCACCTCCACCCCATCTATTCTCAGGCCATTCCGCGACTCACCCCCCCTCACTCCCGAGGAGGTGCAAAGGGCCCTGTCCAAGTCCTCAAACTCTTCTGCCTCAGGGCCGGACCAGATCCCCTATGGGGTCTGGAAGAAGGTCCACGCGGCTAACCCCTCCCTCCTTGTTAATCTTCTCTCACCTTTGCTATCTTTCGGCTTCCACCCTCCCTCCCTCAAAAAGGCCAATGGAGTTGTCCTCTCTAAGCCGGGGAAACCAGGCTATTCCTCCCCCGCCTCATTCCACATTATTGTCCTCCTCCAGACTGTTTCCAAAATCCTGGAAAGGATAGTTGCCTCTCGCCTGTCCCTGGTAGCCCACTCGCGGGGCCTAATCAACCCAAACCAGTGTGGCTCACTCCCCGGGCTTAGCACCTACGATGCCTGCGCTGCCCTCACCCACGAGATCCGCTGCCTCCAGAGGCCCGGGCTCAAAGCCTCATCACTCTTCCTTGATATCAAAGGGGGTTTCGACAATATCAATTCAACATTACTCACTACTTTCATGAGGTCCAGGGGGGTGCCTCCATACATCTGTGCCTGGGTTCAATCTTTCCTTTCTAACAGACATTGTCGTCTTCTCTTTCAAGGGTCTCCTAATGTGTTTTCTCCAGTACAGGTGGGCGCGCCATAGGGGTCTCCTATTTCTCCTCTTCTCTTTGTCATTTATGTATCTCCTCTTCATTTGGATATTCCCAAGGAAATTATGTTTTCCTATGTTGATGATTTTACTGTTACGGTGGCTTCTTCCTCTTACAGGCGCAACGTGCAGCGCTTACAACACTACTTCTCGGCATTGAAGAGAAGGGTGGGTGCTATAGGCATGTCCTTCTCGGTGCCCAAGACTGAACTTTCCCACTGGAGGACCTCCAGGGACCACGGAGCGCGTTGCTTCACCCCTGTCACCCTGGACGGCACTCTCTTCCACCCTGCTGGGCTGGTTTGCTGGCTCGGCTATTGGTTTACCCCTAGCCTGGAAACCTCTCCTCACTTCGCAAAACGCTTGGCGCTCGCCCAGGGGGCTTTCGCTATCGTAAGGCAACTCTCTTCACCTGGTAAAGGCCTGCCTCCCTACCTCAATCGGAGGCTCGCCGTCGGACTCATCCTTCCCATTCTCTCCTACGGGGCCAATCTCCTGGTACCCAACTCCTCTGCACTCCATAAGATGGAGGTTTTTTGGAACCGAGTCCTCCGATGGGTGACCAACTGCTTCCACTCTACCCCAACCTCGATCCTCCACTGCGAGTCCAGCATCCCCCCTCTGGTAGTCCTCCTTCCCCACAAGCGCCGGATGGCGGGCTTGAGGATGGCCTGCTCTCCACCCGAGATCAACCCGGCCTCGGCCAGGCTCCCCCTCTCCTTTCCCTCTGCGTCAGCCACAAGGGCCCCAGATTCCAACCGGGCCCTGTCTGTTGGGCTGAAAGGCAACGCGTATCCCCTCCTCTGGAAGACCCCCAGGCCCTCTCCCGCAGTACGGTGCCACCTCCCTATCGATGGCATAGCTCACTCCCTTGCCCGTGTCGCTGCCAAGGGGCCCCTTCCAGGCCTGAACAGGCACCTGGTCCCCGGGACGATCAACAATCTCTCCTCCTCGCAGAAATACTCCCTCTTGAAGCCTACCACTCGTTCGCTTCTCTTCCGGGATTGGGCACTACAGGCCCCCCCCCCGCTATACTACCCCTACCCCCCACCAGAAGCCCCGCACCCTTTTATGGGGCTGGACCGCTTTCTGGCTGGACGAATACATCAAATGAGAGCTGGAAAGAGCTATCTAGCGGCCCACACCCCCTGGAATGAGCCAGACAAACCCATCACTTGCTCTGCAAGCGGCCTTGAGCCGCAGACTATGCAACATGCCGTCCTCTCCTGTCCCTCTAAGGCCCCCTCGAGGCTGCTCCATATCCCGGGAGTAGACTCCTTGGGCCATGAGGCCCCCCTGTGGGCGGATAAGGACCTCCTATGGGGTCTCGCACGATACATTTCCGATACCAGAACCAACTTTCCCCCCGCGATGGGCGGGGGTCGGGCGTCGCCCGGTACCAACCTTGTCTCAGATTGAAGTGATGCTTTCTTTTGATGTCTTTCCTGGCTTTGTTTGACTTTCCTTGCTTTATGTTTCTTTCGTGCCTCAGGAGACTTGTCTTTCCTTTTGCGATTAGCCGCCCTGGTGGGCGCAGTGGGTTGTATTACTCACAGGCGGGGATTGCTAGTGGGGAGATATGTCATTGCCATTTGTTGTTTTTGACATTAAGGTTTTGTTTTTGCCATAGCTAGCGCTCCATGCAGGTTCTTGTACCTTAACAAAGAATATATAAGTTAAATAAAAAAAAACAAAAAAAAAGTCCCTAGCTTTAAGTCCATCCTCTGTTTCCGCTACACCTCCGGCAATTGAAAACTCAACACCACAGTTTTTGTCGTGAGTTTTTTGTTTCATCGCGAAACATTCTCCTCCCTCCTACCTACTCCTGCCTTTGGCCTTGGCCTAGGGGAGTCTGGCTCCTCCCTTCTCTCCCACCCAGAGGTATTGACTTCGGTCTACCATCCCAGGGCCCTCTCTCTCCTTCGGGGTTGGTCAGTCGGAGGCCCTCCTTGCCTGGCTGGCAGGTGGTGGGATCCCTTCCACTACAGTGACGCTACCTCTCCCAGAACAAGGGACTACATGAGAGACGTGGTAAAACACCTGCTATGCCTGGCCGAGGCAGCTGTTGATGATCTTCCTTTCTCCCCCTTCCTCGTCCCCCCACCCGTGGTGGGGAGTCCTCTCCTCCTCCTGAGTTGGCCTTGCTTAGCCTTCTCACGGTCGGCAACCCCTTAACCACCATTGTCAGACGGCTGGGTCTACAGTTGCAGTAGGGGAGAACAGTCAACCGGCTACGGTCGATCTCCCCATTCTCTTGTTTCCCTAAGAGGCTGCCTAGTCAGACACAAACATGATACTAATAGATGGTGTTTAAGGTCTTTAGGTCTACCCCTCTGCTCTCCTCTCCCTGCGGTCGGATCGGCTGGCACCCTACTGCTACACCTTCCCCTCCCCCCAGTTATCGCCCATGGCCGGTTGGTCTCCTCCTTCCCTCCATGGTATTGCACTGTCTCCTTGGAGTGGGTCTGCAGGGGGCCCCCTATCTTAGCGTGCTTCGGGCGTTGCTTCCCGCTCAGATGAGTGGACTCGCCCTTTGGGGCCCTACGTGGCTTGCTACTAACCTTTCTTTTGTCTTTTTAGGATTTCTCAGCGGGTTTTCCTGGCCCTTCCTCCTTTCTTAGTTAGGATTTCTGTGTTTGTCCATCTAGCTGGGCTTGGGTTTCTTTTCTTTGAGGCGAGATGTGCGGTTGGCTCCATACCAGAGGGGCTTGGAGGGTTGGCTTTTTCCTGTGGCAAGAGGAGGGATATGGGTTTTTTGTCATCATAGCTAGTGCTCCATACGTTTTTTGTACCCTAAACTAATAATCAATGAGTCAAACACAAAAAAACAAAAAGTTCCTAGCTTTAAGTCTATCATCAGCGACTGGAGAAGAGATCTTATCAATATATTAGTTCTACTTGACTTCTATCTTTACGAGCCCTCTTGACTATCTCCGAGACAGAAGATTACAGGGCCTAGTGTACACTCGCTGGACTTTAGAGTTACCTACCCCCGAACACATCCAACACCTAGAAACAGCTATAAACCTCTACCCCCCGCCGACCGAATACCTATCAAGCCTACTCCCAGTGGCCAGACCACTCTACAGTGATGCACTTGGCTGCTATAATACTGAAACCCTCATCTCGATCACACCCCGTACATATGATGATTTCCACCGCGATCTATACCAATCCTTTAATGAAGAGCACTTAGGACAGGGTGAAGATGAAGGACCCAGCTGTAGAGAACTCATAGAAGAAGAGAAAGATGTGCGGTCTGCCATGGATGACCTAAAGGGAATATTTAGAGTCCAGATGATCAAGGCCTACCGCTGCGACCCCCTCTACTACAAAGTCCTTGACAGTGGAAGGACCAAAGACCTGAAGCTCTATGAGATCTCTGATGGAATGATATATGCTCCTACCCGATATGGCAACAGTGTAACGTGTTGGCACCGGGGTGCTAATCACGCTTCCGGGTACAATAGGAGTAGCGCACAAGTTGATCTACAACCTATGAGTGTACTGCGCTAAGGGAGGCTCCGAGAGAAAGATATAAAGAATAGGGACTTAAAGAGGTAACCGTTCAACCAAGTATATTACAAATACTCTGTCCGTCGAAGTCTGCCATTCCGCTGAGGGAATCAGCGGTCTTTAAATACAAACTTCGTCCATGTCCTGCATGGGCAGATTTCCAAATCATGCTTAACAAAACCATAATACACCTGAGTATCAAACGATACTCAAACCACAAATAAAACAAACTGAGTATCGAAGGATACTCGAAACCACAAGTAAAACAAACTGAGTATCAAAGGATACTCGAAACCACAAGTAAAACAAAACATAAAACAAATCCTTGAACCGAACGGACTAAACTCCAGTTCCGGTTACAAACAGAGTACTTTACATCCCGATAGATACCTAGTGAATGGAAAGACACTTTGGGAGTACCTAATCAGTAAAATTCATGACAAGGGCCATGCAAGTGCCGACCAGAACCTCCACTATGCCTCAGAATACCTATACTGGCCAGAAATGCGCGATGGTTTCAAGAGCTATGCAAAAACCTGCAAAGAATGCCAAAGGAATAAAGAACTGACTACCATACCAGAAGGATATGCCTGGACATTGAACCTACCTGCGGATGTGTTTGAATCTTATGCTATAGACTTCGCAGGACCCTTTAACAAATCTGGCAGATATGACACTATCCTAGTAGTGCTAGACCGCTTCTCCGGATTTACTTGGTTCATTCCCACCCTTATCTCGTTTACAGCCCCAGAGACGTGGGACCTCCTACGACAAAATGTGTTTACTCCTCATAGCCACCGTCTCTCCATTATCATTGATGCAAACCCTAAGTTCACATCTAAGTTTTGGAGACAAACCTTAACCTTGATAGAAATAGAACACATCCTAGTAGTGCCTGGCCACCACCAAATCAATGGGCAAGTGGAATGCAAGATCAGGGAAGTTAAGACAGGCCTCCGGAATATAATCAACAAGCGACAGAACAATTGGGAACCCGCTCTTCCAGAAGCAGCAGCATACATCAATGCAACGTACTCTAGTACTATCGATTCAGCCCGTTACAAAGCAATCTATGCATGAAACTACCCCATCGTACCCCATATCATTTTTAAGGACTCTGCAGTACCAGCCTCTGACAGCCACCTCAACCGGCACAAGGCCCTGCGAAACGATGCCTACCAAGCTCTCAGTGTCATGGTCACCCAGCCATGGAGACGGAATATGCATAGGGGTTTTTGGTTGCATTTATTGGTTGGGGTTTTCAGATTGCTATGTGAAGGATTTCCTTTAGTACTTGAGTGGGACACGTTGCTGCATGACGGAAATTAGCGGAACATGGTGGAGAAATCGCAGCTGCGCACGATACCAAGGGGCTTCTTTTGAATTAGTGATCAGGGGAGGATTTTCTTTTATATAAGGGGGTGTGCCCCCTTATATTTTATGTTCTTTACGCAATCTGGTAATCTCCTTCAGACCTCTGTACCTAGGAATTACACTCTCTTCTACTTCGTGTCCTCCTGATCCCGTAAACCCTGACCCTGAACCCCTGACCCCCGAACCTCGTACAACTCGATTCGATTGTACGCCTGTTTCGAGACCTCATCTCCAAACTCTCGCCTGTCCCTATTGTGGTGTGTCTTGGGCTACCCGACCCTCAGACCCTGCCCATTACATAGGATTGTGTCTACCAGGACCCAACCTATACCCAACCATGGCTGCTTCCTTCCTCTCGGAGGATATCAACGGCCAACTCCAGGCCCTTGGGGCTATTGGGGATGAAGGCATCCAAGGCCTGTCCCACGCCCAGATCCAAAACCAGTTTACCCTCACCAGAGACCTGGCTCGCCAAATCATGAACACCCCAGCTCCTCCTCCTTGACAAGCTACCCCCATCCCTCCAGAACAGACCCCCCAGTACCAACACCTGCAACAACAGTGCAACCTCCTGATCCAAGAACGCGACGATGCCTGCACCGAAGGCCAAGGCCTTGAGGCCCATCTCGTTATCGTTGAAGCTAGCCTTACACCGGCCAATGCTACCATCACGTCCTTGAACACCGCCCTCGCCCTCATGCCCGCCCCCTGTCCTGCAGCCCCTGCTGGTGGCAACAAACAAGTCTCAATCCCTGACCCTGAACAATTCGACGATACCACCAACAAGCTTCGCTCCTTGCTTACCCAGCTATGGATGAAACTCTAGGGTGACGCCCACTGGTTCACTAGCGAACAACACCGTCTTGGCTAGACCACCAGTCTCCTCTGCGGATGTGCCTTTGTCCCGATCCAACACCTGGTCCTGTCCGACCGTATTAACCTTGAAAACATGGACGCCCCCTACGCTGAACTGGAACAAGCCTTCAGCGACCCTAATAGGATCCACATGGAAGAGCGCACTCTGAGGAGCCTCCAGCAAAAGAATCAGCCATTCGTGGATTACCTCGCCGACTTCCAATGCCTGGCTGTCGACACCCTCTGGAATGATGCCGCCAAACATACCTCCCTCTACCAGGGCCTCAGCACTGAACTGAAGGATGCCCTGGCACATGTCTTCCCTGTCCCCGAGTCCTTGATCGACTATCTCTCCCTCTTCAAGCAACTCAACAACAATGTCCGCGCCCGCGCTGCTGAAAAGATAGGCTCCTCTTTAATCTCATAGAGAACCTCTACCCCTGCCGCACCGCGCGCCCCCGCAGCTCCTCCTGCTTCAAGTTCTGCCTCTACAGCCACCGGTACCGCTTCCGGCCCAATGGACCTCTCCCCGGGTCGCTGACAACTCACCCCCGCTGAAAGGCAGGATAGAATCAACCGGGGTCTCTGCCTCTACTGTGGAGGACATGGGCATATGGCTCGCGCCTGACCCAACAAAGGACCCCGTCCCATGCATAGGGCCAGCACCCACACTGTTCCCACTCCTGAGGAGCCCCTCCGTGCCCAAGAAGAGTCGGAAAACTAGTGGTTCCATGTACATCCTCCGGCACTAACATGGGACACGTTAAGTCTTCTCCTTGTTTAGTTATTTCTAGTTTATCTTTGGACGAAATGGAAAATAGAATTGAGGATAACCACTTGGTAGTCGCCTGTGATATTATAGACAACCAATACATAATCCGAGCCCACGCCCTCATTGACTCTGGAGCAACTGGATATGCTTTCATGGATAAAGACTTCGCTAGCCGTCACCACCTTCCCTTATCGCAGCTCAAAGAACCTGTACACCTTACTGTTATTGATGGGAGACCCATCAGCTTGAGGGCAATTACCCATATCACTCATTTTAACCAAAGATAAATGATCACCTAGAATCCGTCCCGGCCTTTATCACCAAACTTGGTGGTTACCCCCTTACCCTTGGCATTTCTTGGTTAAAACAACACGATGTTGTAACGGGGGCTCCCTCAAGTAGATAGTTCTTAAGGATGCGACTGCACCAAAATTTGAATCTCTCGAAGACAACTCTTGTAAGTGTAAAGAATAAAAGTAAATGGTAAAACTTAATATCATTAAGCTCTGGCTTATCTCAATTAATGTCTCTCGAGAGGATGTTGATTGTGTTGGGGCAGGAGAGTTCTCGTATAAGCTTCAAGTAGTCAGACTTATACCAAAAACTCTCCTATCAGGTCGCCTTGACCAACATGAGCATGCCCTTTTCCGTAAGGGTTACCGGTACCATTACTGCATCCCCGAAGGGCCTAAGGTGTCAGCGCACTCTAGCAGAAATCTCCTATATGCACATCAGTTCCTGCGAGGTATTTACCAATACACCTGCCGGAGTGAAAACCTCTGCGCATCGGTGTCCCGCCAGTGGCTAACTGTCGAGTCACCTAGGAAAGGTAACTAATTGACTCTCTTCCCATGTACTATGATTTATGCAAGCACCCGTAGACATCAGGTGTCCTCCGATTAAGTTCTATCATTCTTGATTACGAACTTACAGGGTCTACGACGCTCCCACAGAGAGCTGTGTCAGTGGCGGGACCCGTGGACACTATCCATGGTCCCTTACCCCCGGCACACCACTCAGCGTAATAAGTATCATGCTATTAGAGTCTTCTAACAACCCATAAAGCGCCTACGGCAAAGGGGCACGTGTAGGCATGATTGGCGTAAAACCTTCCCAGATGTCTCCGGCAGTACCCGGGGCTACCCTGAGGACCCTTCCGGAGAGCACATGCTAACTCCATCAGTTTTCGTCCGTTTTACTCCGTTCTTTTTGGAGAAGGTACCTGACCTTCTCACCTTGGCCCCCTTATATATCCTGCGAACAGCCTCTGGTCGGACGGACGGCAGCGACATATACAGTGTTATGGACATGTCTTCAACGATTCCATTTAACTAGTAAGATGGCAACTCCACCCATTTTGGCCCATGACGCCCGGGGCGAACTCTGGGGCCGCAGGTACCTGTTAGGAATAATCCTGCCAAGTTAGAGCATGTTCGGAACACTCTAGCTCCTCCCGTAGTCTTCTGATCAGTGTGCAAGCAATTGCCCGTCGATTGTCATTGCGTAACAAACAATCCTAACATTTCATGGAATCTCTCCGAGAACATTTCTGATGGAAGCTAGGGTAATAGTGCTCCAAAGGTAGGATAAGTACATCTATGGTGACATGAGACTGGTGCCCATGGTAGGGTAATGTGACCTCCTTAGACAGGGTGAACTCACCCAGCCTTCCGACCTATCCTTAGGCCGCAGCCGATATTGTCATGTCACTTCCACTACTTAGGTACACGTATTCCTTAAGTACCTTCGGTTCTTCGCGATACCCGGACCATCAAGTATCTCCCGGACATGCTCTCGCATGCCTGCCTAGTCTACCATATAACCTCTTGGCCTTATGTATAGATGTAGACTTAGGTTGCCATAGCTCTATAACGTAGGGTCGTTATAGATGTCACCATTCGCTTCGCCTCCAACACTGTTACCTTCGAATCAGACTATTGTCTCAAATACTGTACTGTAGACGTAACTGGTATTCAGGGAATTAAACATGAAATCCCGCACTTCCTCAAAGCCTATTCCCTCCAACCCGCTCTTGACCACACAGTTTTGGAATAACAGGAAGTCAAGGAAATCATTCCCCCCAAGTACTACAACTTCCTACCGGTGTTCCTAGAAAAGGAACAAACCCAGCTACCTCCCAGTCAACCAGGAGTAGACCATGAGATATCCTTGAAACCTGACTTCACTCCTCCCTTCGGTCCCCTCTACAACCTGTCTCCACCAGAGCTCACCGCACTAAAAAGATAGATTGACGAAAACCTAGACAAAGGATTCATCAGCCCGTCCACCTCCTCAGCAGCATCCCCGGTACTGTTTATCAAGAAAAAGGATAGCACCTTGAGGCTCTGCATGGACTACCAAGGACTGAATGAAGGCACTATCAAAGATCGTGGACCCCTCCCCCTGTTAACTGAGACCTTCATCAACATTGCTAAAGCCAAGATCTACTCCAAGATCGACATCCGCGGAGCCTACAACCAAGTCCTAAAGGACAAAAATGATTGATGGAAGACAGCTTTCTGCACCCGCTATGGACTCTTTGATTCTAACGTCATGCCCTTCTGCCTCACCAACGCTCCCGCCACCTTTCAGGCCTTTATCAACAAAGTGCTCCACCAGGGATTGGACCAGTTCTGTAACACTTACCTCGATGACATCCTTGTTTACAGCAAGACAGAAGAGGAATATGTCGAACATGTACGCTGGGTACTCCAAGTTTTGCAGGACGCCGACCTCGAAGCCAAACCACACAAGTGCGAATTTCATGTCACTAATGTAGAATACGTGGGTTTCATTATCAGTCCCAAGGCATTCAGATGGACAATGCCAAGGTTGAAATGGTTACCGCTTGGCCTGTACCAGACTGGGTACATGAAGTCCATGCCTTTCTTGGCTTTGGTAACTTTTACCGACGGTTCATCCGTGCCTTCTCCCATCTGGCGCGCCCACTTACTGCTCTTACCAAGAAAAACCAATCCTTCGTATGGACCCCTGAGTGCCAACGGGCTTTCAAAAGACTAAAGAAAGCTTTCACCTCAGCTCCAGTCCTCGCCCACTTTGACTTCCATAAAGAGGTAATCATTTAAACCGACGTCTCCGACTTCGTCTCTGCCGGCGTTATGTCCCAAAAAGACAACAGTGGATGTCTTCACCCTGTTGTGTTCTACTCTCACAAACATAGTCCTGCGGAATGCAACTATGACATGTACAATAAGGAATTGATGGCTGTCGTCAGGGCTTTCGAGGAATGGCGCTGCTACCTCCTTGGAAGACAGGTAACCATCCTGACAGGCCACCTCCGAGTCAACCTCAAGCACTTCACCACCAAGAGGTTGTTAAATAATCGACAAGCCCAGTGGTCTGAGTTCCTGTTCCAGTTCAACTACCAGATTGAGTACCAACCTGGAAGGTTGAATGGCAAAGCTGACACCTTAACGCATATGAACGGCGAGACCCCCGAAGAAGTGGAGGAACAAAGAAACCATCGAACCGAAGTGGTGTTAAAGTCGCAGTCTCTGAGATTGTTGGCGAACATTATACTCCCTACTGGAGCATCCCCTATTGAAGAACTTTGAAAAGAGGCCTATAAAGCTAACAGGATTCCAATCCAGGTCCTCCATGCCCTGGACAAGGGCGACAGACACTCCCGCCTCCTGTCGCTCAACGAATGCAAACGCGATGGGGATCTGTTACTCTACCGCGATCGGATCTACGTCCCCCAACACGACGAGCTACGCCTACGGCTAATACAGGATTCTCATGACCGACCTTCAGCAGGGCACCCGGGGTGCACTAAGACCCATGAACTCATGTCCCAACGTCACATGTGGCTGGGTATGAGGCAGGACATAGGCTGTTTTGTGGCTAACTGCCATGTGTGCCAACAAAGTCATACCTCCCGGCATGCCCCATTTGGTATCCTACATCCCCTACCAATACCCGACCACCCCTGGGAACACATCTCCATGGACTTTGTTACTGGCCTGCCATGGAGTCAAGGGAATGACGCTATCCTGGTGGTGGTAGACCAGATGTCCAAAATGCGCCACCTCATCGCCTGTCGCACCACTATCGATGCTCCCACACTGGCCGACCTATACCTCCACCACATCTGAAAACATCATGGCCTCCCAAAGACAATCACCTCCGATCGAGGCACCCAGTTCATGGTGGACTTTTGGAGAACCGTGTGCGAGAGACTACAAGTGGAAAGGAAGATGTCGACCACCTTCCACCCCCAGACAGACGGTCAGACTAAACACATTAACGCTATCATGGAACAGTGCTTACGAGCCTTTGTCAATTATCAGCAGGGCGACTGGTCCCTCTGGCTCTCCATAGCTGAATTCGTGACCAACAACCACACCTCCAAGTCTACTGGAGTATCTTCTTTCTTCGCCAACTATGGCTATGACCCCCGTATGGACTTCTTGGACACCTCCAACGAGGTCACCAATGAACCTCATGCGGGAACGTTCGTGGATCGCATCAAAGACATCCACGACCACCTAGAGACAGAGATCGCCTTCGCCTGTTAGGCGGCAGCCGATTCTAAGTCAGACGAATTGTAGCTGGGGCCAATAAGGTTTCTCGGAGAGTGGTCAAGAAAGCTCGTAATAATAATAGGTATCAAAGTATAATGAATATATTGATAAGATCTCTTCTCGGTTCGCTGATAATTCTGAAAGCTAAGGTACTTTTTTTTTTTTTTTTGTTTAACTCATATATTCTTTATTAAGGTACAAGAACCTGCATGGAGCGCTAGCAATGGCGAAAACAAAACCTTAATCTCAGATGCATTCCTCCGCGCCCCAGGGAACAAAACAACCCCCCCAAGACCCCCTGGTATGGGCCCAACCGCACATCCCGCCCCGCAAAGAAACGATCGTCCTCTACAGGGAAGGCAGGAAGGAGAAGAAAACCCTTCAGCGTCATCTCGACAAAGGAAAGAATAGATTAGGAAACCCCCTAGTGCCTCTACAGGCATCCGTGAATGAATATGTCCGCTGTCGGGCCCATGGTAGGACCCTGGCGAAATGCCATGACGGAGCCGGCCAGTTCAATCCAGGAGATAGTGCAATACCAAGGTAGGCCAACCAGCTGTTCGGCGGGGGGCGGGCCGCAAGCGTGGAGAGAGCAAGACAGGCGAGAGATGCGAGCAACCTGAGATAGAGGGGGGCAGCCAATACTGCAGAGGAGGGGCGGGTAGACCACGGGCGTCAGGAGTCTGGAGGTGGAAAGGCTGGATGATGCGCGACATCAGAGCCAGGAAGGGTTGTAGCGCTGCCGCGACGGTGGCAGAAGAGGGAAAAGCACCAGTGAAATGGTACAGAGGGGAGGAAGGGTGGCCGAAGCACTGCCCCTTGGTGGTGGTGGGGCCCGAGGGCCCAGGCAGTAGGGTGCCAGCCGATCCCAGAAGAGAGGGGAGGAAGAGGGTGAGGCAAACAAAGGATCCGGCCAAACGATACGGTAGGAGGCTGCAACTGGGGTCACAGGAGTAGCAGGTGTTTTACCGCGTCTCTCATGTAGTCCCTTGTTCTGGGAGAGATAGCGTCACTGTAGTGGAAGGGATCCCACCACCTGCCACTCCCGATAGCCCAGAAGACCACCAGCCCAACTGACCGTTCAACCATCAACCCAGCCGCCAAAGCCGACCATGCAGATGCTAAGCGAGGTGTAGCAAAAGCGGGATAGGGAGGAGAGAGGCCTCACGATGAGACCCTTAGGATGAGGAGTGGCCCCCCATCCAGCAGAGGCAAGGTGCCAGGCAGGGGAGAGAGGAGAAGAGAGGCCCCGTTGGGTGAAAGGATAGAAGGCATCAGCCTGCACCCCCCAGTGGGGGGGTGCAAGGCTAAAGAAAAGTGGGGATAGTTCCGCGGTGTTGAGTCGTTCCCGATTAGGAAAGATTTTTCAATGACCGGAGGTGTAGCGGAGACGGAGGATGTTCTGAAAGCTAAGGATTTTCTCTTTTTTTTTTTGTTTAACTCATTGATTATTTGTTTAGGGTACAAAAAACGTATGGAGCGCTAGCTGTGACGACCAAAAACCCATATCCCTCCTCTCGCCACAGGAAATAGCC
>LN891182.1:115675-132693 GCA_900010015.1 Tuber aestivum
CCAAGATAGGGGGCCCCCCCCAGACCCACTCCAAGGAGACAGTGTAATACCATGGAGGGAAGGAGGAGACCCGCCGGCCGTGGGCGATAACCGGGGGGAGGGGAAGGTGTAGCAGTAGGGTGCCAGCCGATCCGACCGTAGGGAGAGGAGAGCAGAGGGGTAGACCCAAAGACCTTAAACATCGTCTATCGGTGTCGCGTTCGTGTCTGACTAGGCAGCCTCTTAGGGGAACAAGAGAATGGGGAGATCGACCGTAGCCTGTTGGCTGTTCTCCCCTACTGCAACTGTAGTCCCGGCCGTCTGATGATGGTGGTTAAGGGGTTGCCGACCGTGAGAAGGCTAAGCGAGGCCAACTCAAGAGGAGGAGAGGACTCCCCACCACCAGTGGGGGGAGGAGGAAGGGGGAGTAAGGAAGATCATCAACTGCCGCCTGGGCAAAGCATAGCAGGTGTTTTACCGCGTCTCTCATGTAGTCCCTTGTTCTGGGAGAGATAGCGTCACTGTAGTGGAAGGCATCCCACCACCTGCTAGCCAGCCGAGGAGGGCCTCCGACCGACCAACCCCCAGGGAGAGAGAGGGCCCTGCTACGGTAGACCGAAGTCAATACCCCAGGCGTGAGAGGAGAGAGGAGCCAGACTCCCCTAGGCCGTGGCCAAAGGCAGGAGTGGGCGGGAGGGTGGAGAAAGTTTGGCGACAAAACAAAAAACTCACGATAAAAACCCTGGTGTTGAGTTTTCAATCGCCGGAGGTGTAGCGGAGACGGAGGATGTTCGGAAAGCTAAGGATTTTTTTCTTTTTTTTCTTTTTTTTAACTCATTGATTATTTGTTTAGGGTACAAAAAACATATGGAGCACTAGCTATGACGACAAAAAACCCATATCCCTCCTCTCGCCACAGGAAAAAGCCAACCCCCCAAGCCCCTCTGGTATGGAGCCAACCGCACATCTCGCCTCAAAGAAAAGAAACCCAAGCCCGGCTAGATGGACGAACAAGGAAATCCTAACTAAGAAGAAAGCAGGAAGGGCCAGGAAAACCCGCTGAGAAATCCCAAAAAGAAAGAAGAAAGGTTAGTAGCAAGCCACGTAGGCCCCGAAGGGCGAGTCCACTCATTCAAGCGGGAAGCGACGCACGAAGCGCGCTAAGATAGGGGGCCCCCCCCAGACCCACTCCAAGGAGACAGTGCAATACCATGGAGGGAAGGAGGAGACCAGCCGGCCGTAGGCGATAACCGGGGGGAGGGGAAGGTGTAGCAGTAGGGTGCCAGCCGATCCGACCGTAGGGAGAGGAGAGCAGAGGGGTAGACCCAAAGACCTTGAACATCGTCTATCGGTGTCGCGTTCGTGTCTGACTAGGCAGCCTCTTAGGGGAACAAGAGAATGGGGAGATCGACCGTAGCCTGTTGGCTATTCTCCCCTACTGCAACTGTAGTCCCGGCCGTCTGATGATGGTGGTTAAGGGGTTGCCGACTGTGAGAAGGCTAAGCGAGGCCAACTCAAGAGGAGGAGAAGACTCCCCACCACGCATGGGGGGAGGCGGAAGGGGGAGTAGGGAAGATCATCAACGGCCGCCTGGGCAAAGCATAGCAGGTGTTTTACCGCGTCTCTCATGTAGTCCCTTGTTCTGGGAGAGATAGCGTCACTGTAGTGGAAGGGATCCCACTACCTGCTAGCTAGCTGAGGAGGGCCTCCGCCCGACCAACCCCCAGGGAGAGAAAGGGCCCTGCGACGGCAGACCGAAGTCAATACCCCAGGCGTGAGAGGAGAGGAGCCAGACTCCCCTAGGCCGAGGCCAAAGGGAGGAGTGGGCGGGCGGGTGGAGAAAGTTTCGCGACGAAACAAAAAACTCACAATAAAAACCGTGGTGTTGAGTTTTCAATCGCCGGAGATGTAGCGGAGACGGAGGACGTCGGAAAGGTAAGGAGGTACCTCGATATTTATCTTCCGCATTTGGGTTGTCGCGGGCTACATCTATCTCGTACCAAACAATGTACCCTTTCCCATTTCGCGCCCTTACTATCGTAATGGGCATCCGTTTGACCCTGATAAATTTTATGTCTTGCTCGGACTACGGTCTCCATACGTTGTGGTGTTTCAGCGAGGGCGTTCGAAACCTCTCCGGCAAAAACGCATGATTCCTTCATCCCGCAGGTTTATGTACGAGCGAGTGGTCTCGCTTCGAGCCAACTCGCCGTCCTCCTAACTCTGACTGGAGTGATCAGCTCCATCAAGAGACTTATCAATGTGCCTGTTGACTTCGGAACTTGACTGCATTAACATTGAGGACTTTCCGCCACGATCGGACTAGTCAACGTCATGGGAAAGTCCCTCAACCATAGATAGGCTTCCGGTTGGCTCTATACTATGCGAGCGTAAGACTGGGTCCCGTGCCTCGTCCATACGGGCACGTCCCGATGACTCATTGGACTGTTGGCGATTTCGTCCCAACACTTTCAGTCCATGTCCGAGCTGGTCAATCTTGCTTAGCCCATAGCTCCATGGTTACCTGTCCGATTGACTCCGTTCCACTTTTCAGACACGGCCTAAGGTCCCCTCTTATATATCCTGCGAACAGCTTTCGGTCGGACAGACGGCGACGACGTATACGGTGTTATGAAGCATGCTTCGTTTCAACCGGTTTCTACTGTCGGGACACCAAATTCCGGCGACTCTACTACTGCGCGCCGGGCGAACGGCGGGGCCGGAGGGGGGTGTTGGCCGTGGATTTTTCGCGGCTTTCAGGAGGTCAGTGCGTAGGGGAGGTCTGTGTGTTCATCTGTGTAATACTAGCTTCCTCTCCATGGAGCTCGTCTCGAGTCTTTGCTTCTATCTTCTAATATGGTACATTATTAAATTCCTTTAAGAACTCGGCGCGAGTAGGGTAAAAAACCTCTGCCCGTTTACTTGGCCACGCGAAGGAAGACCTTTCTCCACCATTCTACCTCGGCCCTGGCATTTCCAGGTTGTCTCTATGAAACTCCTCCACCAACTCTTGAGCATGTCCCATGTGCTTGGGTGGTTCCCAAGTGTTCTCGTCTTCAGAACACCCCTTCCATTTCACAAAGCATTTGAGTTCGTAGATTCGCTTATTGCGAACGCAAACTCTTCTGGTGTAGGAAAGAACTTTGCTCTTCACGATTTTCTCTATTTCCCACTCGAGATCGCCTTCGATCTCTTCCGGGCCCCTTGAGGCCTGTTCCCGTTCTGGTCGAGCTGACAATCGGTAGGGCTCGAGTAGCGATACGTGGAATATGGGGTGGATTTTCCATCGTTCGGAAATCTCCAACTTAAAGGCGCGGTCGCCTCGTTTTTCGAGAACTTTGAACGGTCCGTATAACTTCGGGCTTAGTTTTTTGGAGGGTCCTTTTGTACGGATATTTTTTGCGTTGAGCATGACTCGGTCACCGACTTGAATGTCCGGTTGCTGTCGTGCATTTTTATCGTAGTACTTGGACATCGATTCCCTTGTTTCTTGTAACGTTTCCCGTACTTGTTGGTGTATCGTTTTCATCCAGTAAGCATAAGTGGTTGCTTCGGGGTTGCGCGCTTCGCGCTCAGTTACCCATTCAGTCTGCGGATGGAATCCATAGTTCACGAAGAACGGTGTTAATCCATGCGCCGAAGTGACTGAATTATTGTAGGCATGTTCGGCTAGGCGCAACAGAGAATACCAATCCTCCTGATCGTAGTTGACGAAAGTCCTTAAGTAACCTTCCAGCACTTGGTTGGTTCTTTCGGTTTACCCATCAGTTTGAGGGTGGTAAGCTGTTGACATCTTTCGCTTAATACCTAGTAGGTTACAGAGGGATTCCCAAAATTCTCCTGCGAATTTAGCATCCATGTCCGAGATGATCTCAGTTGGGAGTCCATGCAATTTCCAAACTTCTTTTAAGAAGGCCATGGCCACGTCCTTTGCAGTCGCTGTGGTAGGTAAGGGGACAAAGTGAGCCATTTTGGTGAACCTGTCCACTACTACCATGATTTGGGTACTTCCGTTGGACTGTGGGAGTTGGGTGATAAAGTCAGCTGAGATTGAAGTCCACGCGGCATAAGGGATTCCTAAGGGTTGGAGGAACCCGTAGCGTGCGTGTCGTAGTGACTTGCTATGTTGACCCTCATCACAAGAGCGAACGTAGTCGTTAACCCAATTGTTGATTCCTTTCCAGTGGAAATCTCTAGTAATAATTTCTAGAGTTTTCTCTTGTCCGAAGTGTCCAGCTACCTTAGAGTCGTGGCAGCTTTTTGCGATCATGGTTTGTAGAGGTTCCGAGGCGGGAATGAATAGCCGGTTCTTAAAATACATAAGATCCTTATCCAGTTTCCAATGCTTTGGTCCTTTCTTTTCCGGTGTTTTCAGGCCTGCTAGTTCCGTTTTTCGAGATGTCCAATCTTGGTCATCGGCGCCGGCATCTCGAACTCCTTGGAGGAATTCTTCGTTGAATTCCTTTGGTATTGCGTTGATGACCACTCGGGTAGCCATCACGGTAGACTTCTCGTGGAGTAGCCAGTGTCGGTCAAGGTCTAGTTGATCGAAGTACTTGTTTTCATCCGGGTTGTCATAAAGGCAACTGGTGTGGCTAGGTACTTCTTCCAAGCCGGTTCTAGTACTTCCAAAATCTTGGTTGCCTCGCTCAGTATCATCTAGTTCCATGCATTCCGATAGGTCGCCAGTATGGATCTGTTCTAGAATCAGTTGTACGATTTTGCTTCCGGCTTGCACTTTGTAATCTTCTTTTCCCAAGTTATACAACAAGGCTTTTACTTCTCCTCGGCAGTCTGCATCTATAACGCCAGCTTTGATGTCGATCATATGTCTGGTCGCTAGTCCATCTTTTGGAGCTATCCGACCGTAAGTTCCTTCGGGAACTGTGATTGCGATTCCGGTATCGACAAGGGTTTGTCCTTTGCTAGGGATTACCGAATCTCGTAGTGCATACAGGTCATAGCCTGCTGCTTGGGCGGTGCCTCGTGTAGGCAGGAGGGCCTTTGGGTCTAGGCGCATTGCTCGAAATTGTTGTTGGCTGTTGGGGATGGTTGGAGCTGGATCCGTTGTGTCCTCTTCCCCGAGGACTACTGAAATTTGGATCATGTTGCAGAAGTGCTCACGTTTAAGAATTGACTGTTCACTTTGCGCAGCTCCCCCTTCGGGACGGTACTCCGGCTGCCTGCTCAGAGCATCTGGCTTACCGCTTCTTGATCCAGGCCTATAAACAATTTTGAAGTTAAAATCAGCTAACTTCTGACCCCACCTAATTTGTCTGCCACTCCATGCTTTAGTCGTTAGGAAATACTGTAGGTTTTGGTGGTCGGTATAAACCGTAATTGGCCTATCGGTTCCCATGAGGTAATGCCGCCATTCATGGAATGCTTCCACGATCGCAAGTAGCTCCTTGTCATGAATATCGTAGTTGCGTTCCGCTGGGTTCAACTTTCTGGAATGAAAAGCAACTGGGTGTAGTCGTTTTTCCATGAATTGTGAAAGTACACATCCAAGTGCGAAGTCGGTAGCATCCGTTTCGACTACCGCTTCACAGTATGAATCGAAGTGACATAGGATCGGTGCTGTGACGAACTTCTCTTTTAGCGATTCAAAAGAGGCGTCAGCCTCACTATTCCATTTGAAATCCTTTAGATTTCCCTTTAGTAATTCTGTTATGGGTTTGCAAATTGCAGAGAAGTTTTGGATAAATCTCCGATGAAAGTTCGCAAATCCCATAAATACCTGAATTCCACGGACCGACTCCGCGTGTTTCCACTGCCTAATGGCATCGACCTTTCTTTCACTCATTTCAACTCCGGTGCCACTAACGATATATCCTAAGAATTCAACACTTTTCACATGAAAAACTGATTTCTTAATGGATATCGCTAATTTGTTTTCCCGTAGCTTTTGCATGACTTTTTGAACTAACGCGATATGTTCTTCTTCGTTCTTGGAGTAAATCAAGATGTCATCCATATAGACAACTACTCCGTTATCAAGGAACTCGCGTAGTATAGTCTGCATCATACTTGGGAAAGTAGCGGGAGCATTAATCATACCAAAGGGCATTACCCGGTATTGAAAATGTTCTCTGTGGCAACCGAAAGCTGATTTCTATTCGTCTTTCTCTGGTAATCGTACCCTGTAGAAAGCGACTTCGAGGTCAATTTTGGAAAGGATTTCCGATCCAACTATCATATCCCTAAGTGTAGTCATTAAAGGTAGGGGATATTTGTTAGCACTGGTTACCTTGTTCAATCCTGGGTAGTCCATGTATAGTCTAAGTCCGCCCCCTGGTTTTGGGGCAAACAATACCGGTGCTCTTGCCGGTGACTGACTGGGAACTATTTTTCCCTCCTTGAGCATTTTATCCAAGTACTCGCTTAAGGTTTTCCTTTCCTTTTCCGTTAGAGAGTAGATCAGTCCCCAAGGTAGTTGCGTCCCAGGTAAGAGTTTAATCTTATGATCGAACGAGCGGTGTGGTGGCAACTCTGCTGCCATCGGACCTTCGAATAGGTCCTTATACTGGTGATAAGGCTTTGGGACATTTTCCCATGCAATATCCCAGTCCACTTCCGGGTATGTAAAGGGAGCTATCATCCCTTTGCTCTTGCGTACATGTCCCACATATATCGCATTTTCTTCCCATACCAAATTGTCGTCCCATTCGACATCTATCCCTTCATCGTTTGTTCCGACATGCTCGGAACATTTTTCGGTATTGAATTCCCACTTCGTTGGGTCTTCAATACTACTTATCGGGTGTTGGTCATGCCACCAGCTGAAAGGTATAATCATATCGAAGTTTCCGGTATCGGTAACTTCACAAGAGACTTTAGACATATGTTGGTTTTGTCCAATCTCTAGTTGTATCGGTTGGGTGTATAGCCATCCACCTTTCGTAGAGGTAGTTCCGTCAAATCCCTTAATGCCTAAGGGTTTAATCCTAGTTTCGGTGGGTAGTGCTAGGTCGTGCACTAGTTTGCTTCTTAGCACGAAGATATTAGAGCCCGAGTCTAATAACACGCGAATCGGGACTCGTTTTTCTTCGTGATGGATGAAGGCTTTGCCTTCAGGACATTGGTAATACGCTGGTGTAGGAACGTTGGTTTTGACTCGCTTAGGGGCCTCAGAGGGGTTACCCGGTTTTCGTTTTGTAGAACTCATTTTTTGTGGTTGGGTGTTAGCGCGGGGGATTGTTACCGCGCGCGCGTGGTTTCGGCTCCTGAAGCCTCCTCAGACAATCTTTGCCTTCGTTATTACCCTCATTAACGATATTTAATCATACTGAACTCCAAAGATCCTATGGAGTCGAGGATCGAGCTTTTAACCTGGCCTTAGGTATATTTCGATTCCAGTCGGTTGCGCTATAACTGCTAAGCATGCCGCGCTGCTATCCGCTTGCCAACTGACTACCCCATCGCCCTAGTTGTGGGTACCTCCAGAACTCTTCCCGCCGTAACTAGACCATTTCCTCGATTCAGTATCAGCAACTCAACTGCGCTTCCTGTGCATCCATCGAATGCCGGCAGTCGCCTGTGAGGTGAGGAATTTTTGCATCTAATATGGGGTCGCAACCTTGCCTGTTGCTAATCTGGCCTTTCATTCTTCCGCCCGTGGGAGGGTACAGCTTGGTAAAGGTCTTGTCCTTCCCTTAGGTACCATTCGCCGTCATTCTTGGTTAAGTGGCCTTGCCGCCCGTCCCAAAGGTTCATAAGCCCTCCACGCATAATTCCTGTCAACGGACCAGGTATTATGGATTTCTTCCTCTCATGGGTATACTTCGGAAGACCGATGAGCGACTATTCCTTAGTCTTCATCACTCATCTCCCAAATTTTCCGAGGGACTGGATCTTGTCGAGCATGGTGGATTGTTGGCTTATTCGCCTTCTCTCGCACCTCTAATCTCTTGGACCTCGGGACTGCATTTTTATGCTGGATGAGATGATTCATGGCAGCATCTTTCCGACAATCGGCCCACTTGTCGTTTGTGAGCCCGCAACGAGTGCAGCCTTGGTTCTCTCGTCGTGTCTTGACTAGGGATTCGGGAATCCCTTCACGGGCTTTCTTCCAATCGGTATGCACACGTTTTCCATCACCAAATTTTTGCGGTTTTGAGGGTTCATTCTTCATTGCCCCCTTCTTTTTTCCGCCAAACTGTGAATTCGGTCCGGATGACCAGTCTCATTTCTTTTTGAAATCAGTGCCTGGTCGTGAAGGTTCCTCATTCCTTCTTTGCCGCGGGTTAGACGCACTGGGTTTCCCATGGTCGTTTCCCGCCAGCTTCATTCTCTCCTTGTACTTCGCATGTTGATGTCCGACGTGTCGAACATGAGCTCTCCTGGCTCCATCGGTTTCGTGGTCCTCATATGACAACCGCAGCAGTAAATCCTTTGGCAGTTTGTCCTCTACTGCCTTTCTCCATGCAACTCCTGTGAGTTGTGCATGGACATTGTGCGACTCCATCTTTATGAGAAAATTCTCGATGTTGCCCAAATACTTTTCGTGCTTTATTTTCTCAATGGCCTTTCGATCCCTATTTGTCGGACAATACCTGTCCAGGACTTCCGAGCAAAACTGTGCCCAAGTATTGAATTCCGGGCGAGCCAGGTATCCTTCCAATCCTTGCATGCTCTTCCGATAATAATCGGTAAAGGGTCCAACCTCAGGTCCCTTCATACCCCCAAGGGCATAGATGACCTTTTATGTTTCGTCGGCCAACTGTCGCTCGTTTCGAGCGAAATAATCCTGACACTGGATTAGCCAGGTAGTTACATCTTGGTAAGCTTTATTCTCAAAAGAGGGGGGTGGCTCCGCATGTTTTTTCTGCGAGTTAGCATATGCCCTCTCCAATTGCTCCACCAATTCATTACTATCCATGTCTACCTCCATGGCGTCAGTCGCAGTTGTCCAACGTGGTCTTCGGGGGACCGGTTGTCTTAAGGGTCGGTTTCCATCGTCCGATGGAGGTCCATCGTCGGGATCGTCGTCAGGTGGTCCTCCACCTCCTCCAGATAGGCCAGGGGCACCAGTGGGTTTTGCTGGTTCCTTTCCCTTATCCTTTGGTAGAGGTGGGACATAGTAGTCCGCATCTGAGGCATCATGTCACTCTGGTGCTCGACTTCTTCCCCTCCTTCCAGATTGAGCCAGGGAGGTTCCTCGTTCGGAGTGGGCAGCTTCGATAGCTGCTTTGACTGCATCTGCAATAACAGTGTCCATCCTTTTATCGAGTTTTTCGAACACTGTATCAATGTGTTCGTCTATTTCATGGAGATCGATCTCGCGCTGTTTTGCTGCATCGCTGGCAGCCTTCTGAAGGTCCCTTAACCTCCCTTCGAAAGATTTTTCCAAGCTTTGTCGTGCGGCGACATGGGAGAGGTGTTTTTGTCCTTGGGCTAAGGCTTGCTGCTCAAGCCTGGTTTCCAAAGTTTTGATTGCAGCATAAAGGTGCTCATTTCTTTGTACGGATTCCTGTCCGCTTTGTCCGATGTTTTGCTGTAACTGCGAGGCAACTTCTCGGTGCTGGTCATGTTGACCTTGATGTTGGTGAAGTGCCTGTTCAACAGCTAGGCGGTAACGGTCGAATTCCCTGGAGACTTCCGTCTGCAATTCTTGGCCTCGCTTGTTCCATTTTGTCATTTCGTCCACAACGATAGTTTCTCCAGCCCGCAGTCTATCTTGTAGCTTCATTAGGCCATCGGCTATTTGTCTTCCTCTGTCTGAGAGAGCATGGTAGGCTACCACGCTTTCGCTTTTTGTCTCGTGGACTGTTTTGTCAAGTTGCCTAACCCATTGCGACACTAAGGCAGCGAAGGCCGAATCTGTGGGCATCGGTGGAGGTGAGGCCGAATAGGACCTAGGGGACTGTCCAAATGGTGCTCGTCCAGACAATGGACTGCCTCCTCTAGGGGCAAATGGGTATGAAGGTGAGGGTGCTCGGTGAACAACTGGAGAATCCTCTATAGGGACATCGGTAATTGCTCGTTGAGCCATTGTAAGTATCGAAGAGTAGGGTGAGGTCTGGCTTCTCGCAAAGGCTTTGGTGACCAGAGGCTATCAATATAGTGTTAGGCGGCAGCCGATTCTAAGTCAGACGAATTGTAGCTGGGGCCAATAAGGTTTCTCGGATAGTGGTCAAGAAAGCTCGTAATAATAATAGGTATCAAAGTATAACGAATATATTGATAAGATCTCTTCTCCGTTCGCTGATGATTCTGAAAGCTAAGGATTTATTTTTTTGTTTAACTCATATATTCTTTGTTAAGGTACAAGAACCTGCATGGAGCGCTCGCTATGGCAAAAACAAAACCTTAATATCAAAAAACAACAAACAATAACGAAATATCTCTCCGCCAACAATCCCCGCCTGTGAGTAGTACAACTCACTGCGCCTGCCAGGGCGACTAATCGCAAAAGAAAGACAAGTCCCCTTCCGCACGAAAGAAACATAAAGCAAGGAAGGTCCAATAAAGCCAGGAAAGACATCAAAAGGAAATACCACTTCAATCTGGAACAAGGTTGGTGTAGGGCGACACCAGCCCCCCACCCATGGCGGGGGGGAAGTTGGTTCTGGTATCGGAGATGTATCGCGCCAGGCCCCATAGGAGGTCCTTATCGGCCCATAGGGGAGCCTCACCGCCCAAGGAATCAACTCCCGGAATATGGAGCAGTCTCGAGGCGGTCTTAGAGGGACAGGAGAGGATGGCATGTTGCATGGTCTCCGGCTCTAGGCCGCAGGCTGGGCAAGTAGTGGGTTTGTCCGGCTCCTTCCAAGGGGTGTGGGCAGCTAGATAGCTCTTTCCAGCTCTCATCTGATGTATTCTTCCAGCCAGAAAGCGCTCCAGTCCCATAAAGGGGTGTGGGGTCTCCGCTGGAGGATCAGGATAGTATAGAGGAGGGGGGGCCTGTAGCGCCCAGTCCTGAGAGAGGAGAGATCGAGTAGTAGCTTTTAGGAGGGGGTACTTCTGGGACGAGGAGAGATTGTTGATCGCCCCGGGGACCAGGTACCTGTTCAGGCCCGGGAGAGTTCCTTTGGCGGCGATTCGAGCGATGGAGTAAGCTATGCCATCAATAGACCGGTGGGACCTTACGGCAGGAGAGGGCCTGGGGGTCTTCCAGAGCAGGGGGTAAGCGTTCCCCTTCAGCCCAGTGGACAGGGCCCAGTTTGAGTCCGGGGCCCTTGCTGCCGATGCGGAGGGAAAAGACGAGGGGAGCCTGGCCGCGGCCGTCTTAATTTCGGGTGGGGAGCAGGCCATCCTCAGGGCCGCCATCCGGCGCTTATGGGGAAGAAGGACTACCAGAGGGGGAATGCTGGCCTCGCAGGGGAGGATTGAGGTGGAGGTAGAGTGGAAGCAGTTGGTCACCCACCGAAGGACCCGATTCCAGAAGACCTCTATCTTGTGGAGTGAAGAAGCCTTGGGTACCAGGAGATCGGCCCTGTAGGAGAGGATGGGGACAATGAGCCCCATGGCTAGCCTTCGATTGAGATAAGGAGGCAAACCCTTGCCAGGAGGAGAGAGTTGTCTTACGATAGCAAAAGCCCCCTGGGCGAGCGCCAAGCGTTTTGCGAAGTGAGGAGAGGTTTCCAGGCTAGGGGTAAACCAGTAGCCAAGCCAGCAAACTAGCTCAGCGGGGTGGAAGAGGGCACCATCGAGGGTGACTGGGGTGTAGCAACGAGCCCCATGGTCCCTTGAGGTCCTCCAATGAGACAGTTCGGTCTTGGGCACAGAGAAGGACATGCCAATAGCCCCCGCCCTTCTCTTCAGTGCCAGAAAGTAGTGCTGTAGGCGCTGCACATTGCGCCTGTAGGAGGGAGAGGCCACCGTGACAGTGAAATCGTCAACGTAAGAAAATATAATTCCCTTGGGAATACTCAAATGAAGAGGAGACACATAGATGACAAAAAGAAGAGGAGAAATAGGAGACCCTTGTGGCACGCCCACCTGTACTGGAGAGAACACATTAGGAGACCCCTGAAAGAGAAGACGACAATGTCTGTTAGAAAGGAAAGACTGGACCCAGGCGCAGATGTATGGAGGCACCCCCATGGACTTCATGAAAGTGGTAAGTAGTATTGAATTGATGTTGTCAAACCCCCCTTTAATGTCAAGGAAGAGTGACGAGGCTTTGAGCCCGGGCCACTGAAGGCATCGGATCTCATGGGTGAGGGCGGCGCAGGCGTCATAGGTACTGAGTCCAGGGAGCGAGCCACACTGATTTGGGTTGATTAGGCCGCGTGAGCAGGCTACTAGGGAAAGACGAGAGGCGACAATCCTTTCCAGGACTTTTGAGACTGTCTGGAGGAGGACAATGATGCGGAAGGAGGTGGGGGAGGAGTAGTCTGGTTTACCTGGCTTGGAGAGAACGACTCCGTTGGCCTTTTTGAGGGAGGGGGGGTGGAAGCCAAAAGCTAATAAAGGAGAGAGGAGGTTAACAAGGAGGGAGGGATTAGCTGCATGGACCTTCTTCCAGACCCCGTAGGGGATCTGGTCTGGGCCTGGGGCTGACGAGTTTGATGACTTAGACAGGGCCTTCTGTACCTCCTCGGGGGAGAGAGGGGGCGAATCTCGGAAGGGCCTGAGGATAGACGGGGTGGGAGTAGAAATTTTGTAGGGGAAGAAGTGGTTCAGGAGTGCTGAGTTGATCTGTTCGGAGGAGGAGAGGCCGGGAAAGGAGGGGAAGCGGTCGGGGGCTCTTCCAGTGGCAAGCCTTTTGGCCGTCCAGACTGAGCGGGAGTCAACCCTAGCAAGGAAGCTTTTCCAATGCTTGGCCTTTGCCTTCTTGATCGCCTTGAAGTAGAGGGAGCGGGCCTCGCGGGCCTCGGTATTGAGTGTGGGAGAGGGGGAGGAGCGGGACCTTCTGGTAGCGGCATTGAAAGCCCGGCGCAGTGAGGTCATAAGGGGGGACCACCAAGGCTTGGACCTAAGTGAGGGGCGTTTTAGCGGGGCAGGGGCCAAGAGTAGGGCTGAAAGGGCACCAAAGTGTCGATCGAACCACGAGCTGAGGGTGGAGGCTGTAGGGAGGGAAGGCGGCGGTGGGACATCGACTTTCCGCAGGGTTTCAAGTACCAGCGGCCAGTCCACCTTGTCCCAGTCCGGGCTCGTGGGGGCCTTGTGCATCAAGGGCGTGGAAAGTTTAATGAGGATGGGGACGTGGTCAGACCCGGTGGAGGGGAGATCAGCCATCCAGGAGTCATGAAAGGGAGCCAAAAGCTTATTGGCAAAAGCCAGGTCAAGTACACCTGGCCTTGTAGTCAAGTCGAAGGGGAACCTGGTATGGATGCCAGGCGTGTTGAGCAGGTTGTAGCCTGCCTCGGAGGCAGCCTCGAAGTAAGGGTAGGACACCAGCAGGTCTTGGTCCGAGAACTGGCGCAAGGGGTCACAAAGGGGATGGTGAAGGTTGAAATCACTAAGGGAGAGGGAAGGAAAATCATGAAGAGGAAAAGCATCCGCCGGCGACACTGTCCGACGGTGAGAGGAGACAAAGTTAATGGAGTACAAGTTGTAAATCCAAAAAACATGGAGAGATGATGAAAACAGGCCCCTAGGCGAGTGGATATCCAGTGCCATTAAGTCAGGCCGATCAAAAAAACAGGGGAGAACAGGGTAGGCTCCAAGGAGCTCCTGATAAACATAAAAGGCTACCTTAGGCTTACGCCCTGGGGCGACAGGGGGGGAGAAACATTTATACATGGAAAAGGACGGTAGCTTCCCTCTCCAGACTGGGGGGTCTTGGAGGGCCACTACCTGGGGGGGAGATGGCAGCGCAGCGAGGCTGTTAAAAAGTGAAAGAAAAACATTCCAGCTCCCTAAGCAGTTATGTTGAACAATGGAAAGAAAAGACAGGAAAGAAGGAGTTGGCGGCAATCGGTCCACCAAGTTTGGATCCATGGGTTGTGCTATCACTTATGAAATGAAGTTGAGGGGAACGGAGACGGGCTACTGGATTCCCCTAGGGAGGCGAAGAAGGCAGCAGATCGTGAGTCGGGTGCCGGGGCACGGGGAACAGGGGCCACAACGGGGCGGGGGGTGGCTGCGGAGTCATTTCCAGGGAGGAGGGGAGAGGCCGTGTGTGCAGCTCCTGGCGGGGCATTGTCTTGGTCCATGGTGTCATCCTCCCCTTCATCTTCCGCCTCAGACCCCGAGGACTGTTGCGTCGGCTGGGAAGGATGGGAGGGACAGGATCTGGCGGTAGCGGGGTGGCTGCCAGAGCAGTTAGCGCACTTGAGGGGGGAGGCCGGGCAGCAACCGAGAACGGGTTTGAGGTAGCCCAGCTTGGGGCACGATGGGTTTGCACAGCGGTGGTTGGCCCTTGTGTGGTTTGACGCACAAATTGGGCAGACAGGAATGGTGGCAGTGCAGGCTGGGGCCGGGTGGCCAAACTTCCAGCAGTGCCTGCATTCCATGAATTTGTTCTTGGAGACCGCATTCTGGACGTTGCGGAGCTTGGAGTAGAGGAGGATCTTGGACCCAATATGGGCCACATCGGAGGGGGCGACTATAATGACCACTGAGGTGGTGGCTTTGCGGAGGCTTGGTTCGGGTTGGAGGTAATGGGCTCCGAAGATATCGACATCCTTGGCGTTTTTGATGGACTCGGCGAGTGCGGGGAAGAGGCCAGTTTGATCCGGCGGGAGGAAGGCAACAGGGAGGCCGTGGATGACCAGCTGGACCTCATTGGGTGCGGGGCGGAAGAGGCGGTAAGGATTATTCCCAACAGCGAAGGACTGGTTGATTTTGTTGGCGAGCGCCTCGTAGTAGGGGGAGTAGCTGGTGGCAGGCGTGAGGGGATCGGTAGCTAGGAGGGTGATAACGCCACGTGCGTTGACTGTGGCTGAAAAGGAAACAGGAAAGGGACAGTTCGCCTCTCGAAGAACGGAGGCAACGATGTCAGGGGCAGTGGCTGCCAGGTGAGTTGCGTCGGGGTGTGGGACCGGTGTGGTGCGGGGGGCGAAGAAGCGACGTTCGGCAGCAGGAAGGGGGGCAGCCTCCCGGACACGGGAGGGGGCACCACCCGACGCCGCGACTTGGGCTGTAGTGGTTGCTTTCTTCTTGCCCTTGGCGCTGGTCTGTTGCACTGTGCCCCTAGGAGGGGCTGCAGCACTGGCGTAGGAGGAGGAGGAGGGTGGGACTAGTGTGAGGAAGGAGGGGGCGGGGCCAGGGCGGAAGGTAGCTTCTTCCGGGAATCACCCTGTGCGAACTGGAAGGCGGTAAAGGAGCGGGGATATCTGGCTGCGAAGGTGCGTGGGTTACCGTACCACACACCATCAACTTGCACGGGGGAGTCGATGTCTTCAACCGGGATGTCTAGGAGATAGCCGGGAGGGGGGCGGTACTTAGCTCCTGGGGGAGCAGTAGGAGGGGGGGGCGGCGGCAGGCGTCTGGTCTGTTTCGGAGGGGGGGGAGGGGGAGGGCCTAACGTGGCGGCCAAGGGGCAGGCAGCTGATGCCGTGACTCTCAGAGAGAGGTCACGGACGGAGGCTTCTAAAGCAGGGAGGGAGGGAGGATCCTTGGGAGCAGCTGTGGAGGACCGTTCGAGCGCCTCCAACCTTTGGATGAAGCTGCCAATCCCGGAAAGGGCGGTGCAGACAAGCGGTAGGAGGATGACTTCCCCAGCAGATAGGTGCTGAAGCTGAGCGTCGGTAGGGGGGGGAATCGGGGGGGCTGCCTGTCCTATGTGGCGGAGAGTTCGGGCTAGTTCATCCCTTATCAGGGTGAGATTATCGCGGAGAGAGGGGGTTGGAGCCCTTGACTCGTAGGGCGAGGCGCGACTGGAGGCTCGAGAGCCCGACCTTGAAGAGCCCGGACCAGACCCCTCCATAGTGAAGGGGGCTGTGCGGGGTAGTGGAGGGGCTGTGCACTTAGAGACTGAAGCCTAAGCGAGGGAGGAATTAGGTGTGTGGAGATGGTTGCCACGCAAAACCCTGGAGTTTTACCTGGCCGGATGCGGTAATGTTTTTAAGCGAGAGGAAAGTAGAGGGCGCGGAGCGTGTTCTGAAAGCTTAGGATTTTTTTTTTTTTCTTTTTGTTTAACTCATATATTCTTTGTTAAGGTACAAGAACCTGCATGGAGCGCTAGCTATGGCAAAAACAAAACCTTAATTTCAGACGCATTCCTCCACGCCCCAGGGAACAAAACAACCCCCCCAAGACCCTCTGGTATGGGCCCAACCGCACATCCCGCCCCGCAAAGAAACAATCGTCCTCAACAGAGAGGGCAGAAAGGAGAAGAAAACCCTTCAGCGTCATCTCGACCAAGGAAAGAATAGATTAGGAAATACCCAATTGCCTCTACAGGCGTCCGCGAACGAATATGTCCGCTGTCGGGCCCATGGTAGGACCCTGGCGAAATGCCATGACGGAGCCAGCCAGCTCAACCCAAGAGATAGTGCAATACCAAGGTGGGCCAACCAGCTGTTCGGCGGGGGGCGGGCCGCAAGCGTGGAGGGAGGAAGACAGGCGAGAGATGCCAGCAACCTGAGATAGAGGGGGGCAGCCAATACTGCCGAGGAGGGGGGGGGTAGACCCCGGGCGTCAGGAGTCTGGAGGTGGAGAGGCTGGATGATGCGCGACATCAGAGCCAGGAAGGGTTGTAGTGCTGCCGCGACGGCGGCAAAAGAGGGAGAAGTACCATGTGAAATGGCACAGAGGGGAGGAAGGGTGGCCGAAGCACTGCCCCTTGGTGGTGGTGGAGCCCGAGGGCCCAGGCAGTAGGGTGCCAGCCGATCCTGGAAGAGAGGTGAGGAAGAAGGCAAGGCAAACAAAGGATCCTGTCAAACGATACGGTAGGAGGCTGCAACTGGGGTCACAGGAGTAGCAGATGTTTTACCGCGTCTCTCATGTAGTCCCTTGTTCTGGGGGAGATAGCGTCACTATAGTGGAAGGGATCCCACCATCTGCCACTCCCGATAGCCCAGAGGACCACCAGCCCAACTGACTGTTCAACCATCAACCCAGCCGCCAAAGCCGACCGTGCAGATGCTAAGCGAAGTGTAGCAAAAGCGGGGTTGGGAGGAAAGACGCCTTACGATGAGACCCCC
>LN891182.1:142365-192450 GCA_900010015.1 Tuber aestivum
ACGGTTCCGCATCCGTAAGCATGGACGAGGAAACCTCAAATGACAAGGCCGAAGCCTGAGGAGAATGGGAGGGAGACGACATGTCTGCCCGCCCGACTGCACCTGGGATTACCGGGCTTAAACCACGGATATCTCGCCCAAAGTGCCTTCGAGGCCAGGTAGCGCACACCAACTCAACCCTAAGCGAGGGGAGGAGGGAGTAAGATGCTTCAAGTGTGGTGAAACAAAATAAACAAACAAAGTGCAAAAATAAATAACCGAGCCGAAAAGCTTCAAAGAGGTAAAGGAATATCCCTGGCACGTAAGAAAGGGTGTCCGAAGGAGATTACCAGATTGCGTAAAGAACATAAAGTATAAGGGAGTACACCCCCTTATATAGATAGGAAATCCTCCATGATCACTAATACAAAAAGAAAGTCCTTGGCGTCGCGCGCAGCCGCGATCCTTCCGTCATGTTCCGCCAGGTTCCGTCGCGCGGCAACCTATCCCAATCATAATATAAAGGAAATCCTACAATGCAACCAACGAAACCACAGCCGATATATGCAACCAAAAGTCCAATGTTCCTCCACGTCCAGTACACCGGGTGGCCGTGACACTATGGTATCTCATCTGTTGGAAAGGGTATACTGAAGCAACCTGGGAGCCCGCCGACTCTGTCCTTGCACTGCAGGCTCTGGATCACTTCCACGAATGTTACCCCCATAAGCCAGGGCCTTTACCTGAGTAACTCGCCTCAAGGGACTTCAGCGTCAGAGAGGGGATCTAGTGTCACGGTCACCCAGCCATGGAGACGGAATATACATAGGGGTTTTTGGTTGCATTTATTGGTTGGGGTTTTCTGGTTGCTATGTGAAGGATTTCTTTTAGTACTTGATTGGGACACATTACCACATGACGGAAATTAGTGGAACATGGTGGAGACATCGCGGCTGCATGTGACGCCAAGGGGTTTCTTTTGTATTAGTGATTAGGGGAGGATTTTCTTTTATATAAGGCGGTGTGCCCCCTTATATTTTATGTTCTTTACGCAATCTGGTAATCTCCTTCAGACCTCTGTGCCTAGGAATTACACTCTCTTCTACTTCGCGTCCTCCTGACCCCGTGAACCCTGACCCTGAACCCCTGACCCCCAAACTTCGTACAACTCGCTTCAGTTGTATGCCTGTATCTAGACCTCGTCTCCGAGCTCTCGCCTGTCCCTATTGTGGTGTGCCTTGGGCTACCCGACCCTCAGACCCTGTCCGTTACACTAAGGACTGCCCGATTCCGAAACACTACAAAGGCAAAGAAGAAACAAAGATTCCATCATGCCATACCCCCTAGAGACATGGTCATGGTACATGGCAACCTATTCAGTCCCAAGACAGGAAGAAGTAAGAAACTCCAACCCTTCTAGTGAGGTCTATTCAGAGTACTTGAATTTGATAGCAATACCGAGAATTACACTATCAAACTGGAACGACGCATGTACCGGTGTGGCAAAGTAGTAGTTCACTCAACTACAGTTAAGAGATGACATCCAAATGACAATAGCAGATTCTCAGGACGCAGCCACTCCTGACTAGCTTCGCTATTTACTATTCACAACCAGAAGGAATAGGAGGTAGAAGAAGTGTTGGACCATAGAAAGCACTATGAAACGGATCAATTCCTAGTCAAATGGAAAGAATATCCAGAATCTGAGAACAGCTGGGAACCAGTGGAAGGACTTGAAAATGCGATGACGCTTGTGCATGAGTGGTGGGAAGCCAACATGCCTGGAGAACAACTACCCCCTACCATCAACCATATCATGATAGCTTGGTCACCTACCTTGCCTACCACACAATGAATCAGCGAAGACCCTCCTACCAGACCAGACTTCTGGGTACCTTATGACGCCAACGAATTTGAAAGCAGTAGTGATGAGGACCAGACAATGGCAGATGTTATAGAATTCTTTATCTAACGGTACACTCCCTATCCGAATACCTTGAAGATGGAAAACTATGAGGAACTGAATGTGAGGCTACGCCATCAGCTTGTGGGACTGTTGGTGGACCACGGTACTATCCTACTAGAAAACTACTTTGATACCCTCATGGTTGATTACTGTCCGAATTGTGTAGATCTGTTGGTGGAATTATGGGAAAGAGCAGCAGGTATCCGCGATTACTACTGTAATTTTTATTTCCTGTATTCCAATTCTTTTATTCAATTACGAACATGTGTGTTTTGTATTGGTGATGGAGATTGGGGGCTAGCTGATAAAGAATACGGTGAGGATTTTTATGAGGATTTTGATTTTTGAGATTATTGATTTGTTTGGGTAAACAGATGTTTTGTTTTAGGGAATGTAACCGGAACTGAAGTTCAGTCCGTTCGGTTCCGGGATTTGTTTTATGTTTTGTTTTACTTGTGGTTTTGAGTATCCTTTGATACTCAGTTTGTTTTACTTGTGGTTTCAAGTCTCCTTTGATACTCAGTTTATTTTACTTGTGGTTTTGAGTATTCTTTGATACTCAGTTTGTTTTACTTGTGGTTTTGAGTATCCTTTGATACTCAGTTTGTTTTACTTGTAGTTTCGAGTATCCTTTGATACTCAGTTTGTTTTACTTGCAGTTTCGAGTATCCTTTGATACTCAGTTTGTTTTACTTGTGGTTTGAGTAAGCAATAGTTGGGAAACTCGTTCATGCAAGCCATGGACTAAATCTTGTATTTAAAGACCGCTGATTTTCTCACAGGAACAACAGACTTCAACGGACAGAGTATTTCTAATATACTTGGTTGAATGGTTACCTCTTCAAGTCCCTATTCTTTATATCTTTTTCTCGGAGCCTCCCTTAGTGCAGTACACCCATAGGTTGTAGATCAACTTGTGCACTACTCCTATTGTACCCGGAAGCATGACTAGCATCCCGGTGTGAACATGTTATACCTGGTGTGAGCTCTGGACCCAGAGGTGCCTGTTAGAAATATTTCTGTCAAGTTACAGCATGTTTGAAGTCCAGTAGCTCTTTCTGTAGTCTTCTAATTAATGTGCAAGTAAATGCCAATTGATTGTCATTGCCTAACAAACAATTCTAATATTTTCCTAAATTTCTCTGAGAATATTTCTGATGTAAGATAGGGTAATAGTATCCCAAAGGTAGGATAATATAACATGTTAAGACAGAGTGACTTTGTCTAGCCTTCTGACCTATTCTTAAGATAGTATGGACACAGTTATATTGTTATAGCTACTTAGGAAAACCTATTCCTCAAGTACCTTATACTTGTGGAGATATCTAGACTATTGAATATCACTAGGAACATGCTTCAGAATGTCTGCCTAGTCTACTACTTGACCTCCTGGTAGCTTGTATGGGCATGGATACAGATTGCCACAGCTTATTATTATAGGATAGCTATAGCAGCTAGAGTGGGCTGATGACTGAGACTGTTCAGGGATGTGGTAATGATATCAGGCAACCATTAGCAGTAAAGGACATACTTATATTAGTTGGGGTAATCTGATAGGAGAGTTTCTAGTATAAGTCTAACTACTTGAAAATTATATTCAAGCTCTTTTACTTCAATACAGCCAACATCCTCTCAAGACTTTAATTGAATGATTCATCTTTCTAGCAGAGCTCCTATTACATTGTTCCATACAACAACCATTCCGTTTGGAGGTACCTTGTGGGAATAAATATTCCACAGCTCCAACTCTAGAAGAATGGAAGAAAAATATTCCACAAGTGTTCTATTGTGGTAGCTTTTTTTTCTTCTTTTTTTTTTCTTGTGTTCTTCCTGCCCATGGCGGTGGCGTATTGATAGCCTGAAAAGCGTCACTTTTTGTGTGTCTTGGCCCCTGTCTAGTTACTAAACGACCTCTATTGGTGCCTTGGAAGCGAGTGATCGCTTGTGATTTTGGAGGTATTAGAACACCCCACCTGAAGAAACTGAACCCAGCCAGCGGCAAAGGCTGGGTTTCAACGCCTTGAATGCAATTTCCCAAGGTTTGATAATGGAATCATATCTACTCCTATTGTGCGCTGCCCTTGGGTGAACTAACAGCAGGCTTGAATCATCTGGTAATGATGAGCCCACAACCCGGTATTGTGATCTCTTTATTGCTTTCCGGGAGCGGACCCCGGCTGCGCGCCGAAACGCGGCAACTTGGGAAAGGGGATGGATAGAAAGCGTGTTTACATGCGAACTTGTGAATGTGCAAAAACATTCAATGAATAAAACTGTAAGATGGGCCAACACCTATGAGATCAAGGGCTGCCGTTCACTACTTCAACTGGTACTTGGAAGTCTGTATTGTGTTCTCTTTTCGGAAAAATAATAATCGTGCTCTTTCTTGATCGTCGGAGAAGGTTTACCTCCACCAATCGATATTAAACTTTCTATCTTGATTCACAGCAAGTGACACCCACTGACTGACAAAAAAGCAGGAATCCTGTCAGGGTGGGCAGAACCCAATAAAGTAAGAAACAGGGATTTGAATTCAAAAACACCTGAACGAGCAGAATCTGCTGCAATTAGGCAAGGATCACGTTAACGCAATGCTTATAGAAACAACTGCGGATGCTCAATGTCACTGGTGGGGTAATGCTCGTGTTCTGGTCTATTGTATATATCTATAGATATAGATTTCATTCTCTCTCCGCGCATATTTGAATTTTCAAGCTTATTCAAGTTTTCCTCTATCCTTCTATACTACAACTGTTCCCTCCCTTTATCCTCTAACACCTCCGCGCGGCTGTGCTAACTTTCCCAGGAACCATTGTGTCTGTTGGATTCCATTCCTCCCTTCTCCTTTTGCGCCGGTTGCTTCATACCGGATACCGTATCATTGTCGTTCCACACTCCAGCAAACAAAGCAGTGTTCTCAACAGTCCGGGGCCCCGTAGGGCCCGACGGAGGGACTGCCAAGAGCCCGGGACGGGACGGGCGGCAAAATATAGTCCATCCTCGTCCTTGAACTCCTAGGACAGCCGCCATGAGGAAGGGCGATGAGCCCCACTATCTGAGACAACTTCTAGTAGGGGACCGCAGGTGACTACATAGGACCACCGGGAATCGTAGGGGATGGTGGGGGACTGCGGGGGACGGCAGGGGATTGTGGGTAACTCTGGCTGATGCCAGGGAACTCAGTGAATAGTCCCCCCCTCCTATGTGTCGGGCAAGTCTAGGAAAAGACCAGACGGGACGACACAATGTAGTCCGTCCTGGTCCTTCATTCCTACCTGTCGGGCACATTGAGCAAATGATAGGACGGGACGACTAAATGCAGTCCGTCCTGGTCCTGGCTCAGCACGGATGGACGGCGCCGTTGCAAACACTGAAACAAAGACAGCCCTCTTCGAGGTTGGACATCCAGTACCTTCTGGAATGCCGAACATGCGGGCCACCTATATTTAGGATTGGATGGAGAAGAAATGAGAACCTTCGGTCACTGTTAGAGGGAACCGGCTGGAGCTGAGCATGCAGGATGGTTTATTTAAGAGTGATGTTACCTCAAGCTTCCCATCCAGCAGCTAGAAATCCATCAACGAGCAACAGCAACCAGAAAGCATCTCAGGTATAAGAACAAGGTACGTTTATCTGATGTTACATCACACCTCACCCTCGCTAGACCACCGGTATTGAAGAAGCACTTACTAATTTATAGAGAAAGAGCGACCGAATATGAGCATGTTTAGGGTCCTGAACAAGCGACCATTCAAACAAATGGGTGCCCGCAACCATCCTGCTCAAAACTATTTCTGTCGGGTAAGGTAAAGGTCTTAATAGTTGGTAAAATATTCTAACCTAGCAGTCTAGCGGATCAAGAACACCAATAATGGGAGTAAGCTTAGTAAAAGCCACTCTGCTGGCAGTCCGGATGGTCCAATCAACTCCGCAGCCGCCGTTCAATCCGGTATATAGTCCTTCTGCATTCGCCACTTTGGAACAGTTTGCACAGTTGGAAAAGGTAAGCTTGGAAACAATGGTTGGATACAGAAATTGCACTGATATCATATTAATATCATATTAGAATCAAGCTGTGATGAACTGCAAAATCGATTACCTTGAATCTAGCATGGATAAACCAAAGGCAGGACTCAAAGACCTCCGTGATAAAATGGAGAGAGATGCTAAAGACATCAACGACACGGTCGATAAAAAAGATAGCAGGATGGGAGCTAAGGTGGATCGTTGGTGTTACGTTATAGTGGGCGGTCTTATTGCATTTTCCGTGAAAGGTGGCTTTGGCCAGTTGCGGACTCCGGAGTCTAAATTATGCTCTGATAGACCTGAGATATAGTAAGTGTTATGAAGTCTACTCATTTAAAGCATTGGGGGATGCTCGGATATACTGGATGTTTTAGACTTGATTGGATTTTACTGATTGTTATAGAGTAGGCTTTTCTCTATCGGGCAGTGCTGTTGGCAAAGTTGATTTTTGTTTATTGGATCTGATGTATCAGAGTTCCATTTGGGTGATCTCCTGCTTACGGCCAAGTCATTAGCGTTTACTTTAATTAGTTTTATTTCTTGGCTTTTGCAACTGTGCGGTATTCATCTCAATTTCTCAATACCGGCATGACAGGAAATACCCTCCCCCTATGGACTGGTAGCAGAGGTGTTCTCCGTAGTATCCCAATCTGCTCGTTCTCGCAGCTACTCGTATTAATCCACCACGAAATTGGCCCTCCAAAGAGACTAGAAGTAATACTTGGGTAGTACACTCGGTATTTAATCACTGCCGGGATGCTCCCTCCCCCGGGTTTGCCGTAGTGGTAAGCCCGGGAATTCCTCTGCAAGTACACGTTTTGGATGGCACGCACTATATGGTACGTGATTTATATGACCATCAAGCGCACAAGTGCTTGGGCAAACAACCACCGCAATGTGACCCCGCACGGGCCATAAAATATGAACCACTTCAGTGCACTCCTGAGCATGCCGGAACCCGTTTGGGGAGAAATTTCTAAAATTCACGTAGTTAGTTCCCAGAGGTCGCTGTAGCTGTCCATTTGCGCAATGCCTTGAATTTTAAAATCCCCCCGCCTAGCTGGATAGCCCTGTTTTTTTTATCTATCTATATATTTAGCCCTCCCCCCACTACTTGCCTCACTCACGTGATGCCTATAGCGAAAACACAAATATCTATCCTTCGAAAATTGCCTAAACCCCCTCAAGACCGCCGCAGTGCCTCCACCGGCTGCTCTTGGCCCTCGTTGGTCTTTGGGGTAATTGTTGTGACCGACTGGACTGATGGAGAGCTCATGGTATCCGCATTAGGGAATTCCGGAGCCGACACTACAGGGATTGGCAATCGCACGAGTAATCGTATTCGCAAGATAGGTAGTGGTAACGGAAATCTTAACAATGCCACTGGTACGTGTTGGCCTCCGAGCGGTGCAATGATAGTCACCTATATCAAAAGAATCCTCCTCCTCCGCTGCCCGTAAGTCGTTTTTGAGCTGTCAGCCACGGAGGCTGCCCAAACGGGAGGGGAATAACATCTTCGTTCAAATCTAACAACGGATGGGGACGAGCCGATGGTCCCCTGGATTCTGGGACGGCTCCGGCGGGGCGAGCTGAGTAGATATCGGACCAGTAACGGTGGCGGAGCCTTGGCCGCACTCTTGGGAAAAATTTGCCCCCCCCCCCCCCGGTATAGTGCAAAACGTCTCAAACCGGGTCCTGGGAAATGCCAGGGTGGGTTGTTTCTCTAGTTGGAGAATAATCGAAGTTTGGCGAAGCTTGAGGGAATAAAAGCATACCTGGTGTATCACTTCCCTAAGGGAGTAGTAGCTGAGCGGGGTTTTAATTTTTAATCTGAAGCACACTGCTGGAGGAAATTAGCCGTGAAACCTTTGCAAAATTTTGGTGAGTACTCGAGTACCCGCAATGGGGGATGTCAGGAAAATTGGTTTGGTATCATGTCGTACTCTTGGGGCGCATGAAGTATCCAAAGGAATGGGTCGTGGGTGCTTGCGGAGCACATGTTGGGCGCTCGTATAACTTGTGGGCACAGGTCTTTCTTTTTTGTCACACATTCCGCGAATCCTCCCTTTCTGGTATCAAACCGTGAGGCACCGCGCCCTGCTTGTGCACCTGGCTTGCTGCGGCTGTGTACTAGTACGAATTACAGTATGATACTTCGCCGCAGGTGGGTGTAACTTTCAAATTTCGAAGTCATCACCCAACCAATTCGGCCTTCTCCTGAAGCAACCCATACCCCAGGCACTTTTTGCGCAGTACCACCACCACCACCCCCGGGTTCTTCGGTTCCGGCTTGTTCTACGAACTGCACTACTGCTTCTGTGTTACGGCTAGAGTACCAGGTACCACGCAGAGAACGCCAGTACCGGTACTGGTCCGGCCCGGCTTGGCAAATGACTTAACCAAGGTTTTCGGGAGCCCCGCACTACAGTACCAGTGCTTATGGGTGTTGACCTGCGCGGTTGGCACCGGTTGGGTGGGCCCAAGCTAAGGGAAAGGGGATCAATTATGCACCTGCTTTTCCCCCTTATTATACTACTATAGTAGTACATGACAAGCCCTTAGAAAAAATCAGAAGCGACCCTGAATTCGGGTGAAAAGAAACATCCCGTAGAAAGGTGATTATAGTGATGATAATGATAATGCTGTTGTCCGTTTGATTCGCTCAGTTTTTTTTTTTACTCTCATTATTATTATTTTTATTGAGACTTTTTTTCCCCCTTGGTCTCTGCACTTTGAGCCGGAAACGTGGGCACCGGAGGCTTATTCTGGGCTGCGGAGATATATCGTGAAAAACACCCCGTAGCGGATATGGTGAGGGACATCTGTAGCCGGAGCACTTGGCCCGGAATATGATACCGGTATATTGCTCAACTTCAACCCACAAAGGATTTCCGACCGGCGCTACGGTGAGGATGACTGCCCCGTTTGAGGGATAGGGTGGATGGCACTGGCGCAATCATGGAGAGGATGTAGCCTGGGAAAATCTCAAGTTTTCATGGAGTCACTCGGGTTTAGTGCCCGAGCGCTGGGAGTTGGGTCAAACTTGTGCTGGGAGAGCGGGGGGGGGTGGGGGGGTGCCGGTTGACGACATGTTAATTTTTATGATAATAATATTATAGTAGTTGATTTGGCGGCACAGTTTCTAACTAGATATTTAAACTGCCAAGGGATTAACCCGTAGTGTAGCCACGCTTGAAAAATTAACATATAGTACTACAACGTTAATCCAGAATTTTAATGCCCTCCTCTTCCGGCTACGATAAGAGAGGTCCCTCACAAACTCGATTAACCGAAAAAGCTCCGGTGATGCGTTTAGGACCTGGTTGACATCACTCTTTGTCATTCGGTCTTCCATCCTTGTGCGATATATTGAATCCTCGAAAAGAGGTATTGGATGTACGAGGACCATTTTATTTCCCACCTACGACCACGCCCTCCAGCCGTTTAAGGGTAGGGCTCGGTAGGGCAAAGAGAATTCATGAGAAAGGAAAGAAGTGAGTGACGATTATTCCATAATTCTATCTGTTAGAGAAGTGGCTATTATCTAATAAGCTAATGGCAGTAGTTAAAAAGAGAAATCGTTGAACAAGTTAGTCAACAATCCTCGTGAATACCGAAAACCCACTCTCCCTTCCGGTCCTAAAATCGCCGGCGGGGAGGTTGCGGCGTTTCGGTGGGGGTGTTGTCCGGGGATTAGGTACTTAGGCAACTTGGGCTGCAAAAAGCACACTCTTACAGAGTCTTACTAAAAGTTCGGTGCGTGTTGCCATCCTCAGATCTGGTCAAATGGTTGCGTATATCAAGGCCTGTCGTGGGTATCCGTGTTCCCGAAGTGCCACTCGCAGGGACATTCCCTTGCCCTCCCCCCCCATCTCCCCCGGTACGACTTTACCGTCACGAAGGCACGACTGGCTCGCAACAAACTAGCGCTGTTGGCGGGGCTTGCCGCGATGTTGTCGGGTGGGTTGCCGGTAGCCATCCAACTATTTTGTGATTACCGAAGGGGATCAAACTCTGGACCTGAATGAAGTACCCGTACTGTACGGTACTAGCGCAGAAAGCTAGAACCTTTTCCGGTCGTGTCCTGATTAGCTACCGTAATAGGAAAAAAACTAGGTCACGCTTTCCTTATCCCCGGGCCCAAACTCTCGCTAGTCAGTGTGAACAAGCGACCACGCGCGGAAAATACGGGAGGCTATCCTATCACCCTATAATTAAATTAATTATTATTTCGAAACTCGAAGCCCCGGTAGTGTGGAGACGACAGTGCCCTCCAGTACTCAGGGAGTAATTTGTTTAAGCTGACCTGGATGAATCCGGACTAGGGCAGTGGGGGAGGGGGGGGCGATCGGCTCATCACGTGTCCAATAAAGTCGGGTCGTCGCCTCGCGGGGAGGAGGCGGCTCCCGCCGGAGCCTATAGTAGGGGATGGAGTGCCGTACCGGTATTCTGTGTGTTGGCATTGGCAATCGTGAGTGGGGCCCGGAGGCCGTGAGGTGTTTGCTGTGGCGGGAGCTACAAAGAAGGGCTAAACGGGAGTGGCAGAAATGGCGCTCGGGGATAGATAGGCGTTACGGAGCGGATAGGAGGGTTGAGAGGATACTTTCTCTATTGGAGAATATCCCATTACAACCCGAATGGCCATCCAGCAAGAAGACTATCCCACCTGGCTAGGAGCATATTCTCTCCCATCACGGTATACCCGAGCTCCCCCTACATTGGCATATCGCAGATGTATCCGATAGTGGGACCTACTCCCCCCCTCGCAACGGGAATGATTTCCTCTGGCGAGCCTTTAACCGCCGTGTACGCTAAGCAGGGATACGGGGACTGCAGTTACTCCCTCCGATGCTGGCTCTACAGGCTCGGTGCTAAACCGAATCTCAAGATTTATTCATGCAATTCTGTATGAGGCCCACCGGATTCCGATCCTGCAGGATGCAATGATTTCTACGGGTGCAGTCTTTTTTTCGGAGAATTAAACGGGATGTCTATATCATCGCAACTTTTTGAACTGGACTTGCGGTGGAGGGCGGTTGCAACCCTAACCTACGTGGGCTCAATTTTTTCGGCAGAAAGAGGGAAAGCCTGTCGGTTACCTAGATTGGTGCTCATGTTATTTCTCAGGTTCCGGCCGATGTTGCAAGGTTGTAGGATACTCTAGATTGTGGGTGACGATTACCGATGGCAGGTAAAATGCTAGGATTGTAGGCCAAAAGGGAGCTCGGAGAGTGGATTGTTTATGCAGGCCGTCTCCACCGGTATTCAATCACCGAAAGGCATGATTATCTTTCATTCTGCATGTCTTTGGCCACTTCATAGGCTCTAAAGGCCTCCGAGCACATCAAAAACTGCTCGGTAGAAATATTCTGGGTTGGTTGTGAGCATCATGATCGGACGGAAAACCCCGACCGGGACCAAATGTGTCTGTGAGAAGGGAGGGGGGCTTTGTCGACCTTGGTTTGCTGACTAATACGACTGGAGGCGAAGGGTTTCGGGCATTCGGATCTCCCGCGGAGGTTCCGTGAGGGGTCAATGCATTCTTATTGTGCACGCTGACTGTAGCCGGGAGCTGGGGCGGCAGCATGCAGTGGAAGGGAGCCCAGCGATTTCGCTGGCGCTTCTAGAAATGACGCGGATGGAGCCTCGGGAAAATGGAAAGTTTCGGGATGGAGCCGGCTTATTGAATGTGCACTCCATCGACTTTCCGTGACGTACTAATTCTCTCAGGAAAACAATATGCTTTCTGAATATAATCATTCCCATCCTCCATGAATTAATCGCTCAAAACCTAATCACATTCCTGCAGGTTGTTTGTAAAAATAATTAATATCGCTAGAGGCGAAATGACATGCTACACAAATTGTCCTTCCCATCGTCGACATGCAAGCAAGAAAAAAAAACTACTCCTTGGAGGCGACTTGGTGGATCTCTGTGCGGAGGCCAGTCGCGGCTCCGATGTCGACTTTGACGTTGCCTGCGGCAATGTCTTTCTGGAGGTTGTCGAGGCGGGAGACGAGAGAACGGGTTTTCCAGGGTGGGCGGCCGCTCTGCTTGGGAAAGGGTATTAGTCAACACACATTGGGAGAAAAATCGAGTGGTGGAGGAACAAACATCAAAGACATCGTCCATCTCTTCCAGTGTAATACCCTTTGTCTCGGGAGCGGTGAAGAACATATGAACGAAGGCTGCACCGTTAAAGGCGGCGAAAATCATGTACATTCTCCAATTAATGGTTCTGAGTAGAGGTGGGACGGCGAAGGCCAAGCCGCAATTACAGGCCCAATTGGAAGCGGTGGAGAGGGATACGGCCATGGCCCGCACCTTATTGGGGAAGACCTCAGCAGGCATAGTCCAAGAAACGGGCCCCCAAGTGATGGCGAAGGTAGCGACGAAAAGATAAGAGCAAGCAACTACGGCGTTGGCTTGGGTCTCTTTGTTCACCATGTACCAGGTGACGGCATCCGATGGGTCCGGTTGATGTTGACCAAAGGCTCCTTGGATAGAGCCGGAGATTAATAGCAAGGACATCATGGCGAAGGAGCCGAACAAGAGAGTAGGGCGGCGACCCCACCGGTCCATCCAGATGATAGCGGGAATGGTCATGACGACGTTGATTATGTATTGGATGGAGGCGGGAAGGAGAGGGTCCGTTATGCCTGCACCCTCCATAACGTAGACGATGTAGTACACTATCAGACCATCAGGAACATCCTGCCCGATTCGATCACTCTAGGAGAGCTTACTCATGACATTCATGCCGCAAAGCTGAGACCACATCTGAATGCTCATACCAAGAATAACACGCTTGAGAATCCTGGGCTTGGCAAGTTCGGCATATGATGAAATCGCCTCTTCACGTTCGAATCGGATAACGTCCTCAATTTCCTGGTACTCTGCCAACACGACCGGGTGGTTCAGGTCTCCGTTTCCGTGGACATCCGCTAGAACGCGAAGAGCTTGCTCCCACTTGTCTTTAACAGCTAGCCAACGTGGGGATTCCGGGAAGAAGAAGAGACCCCCGATCAGAATGGCAGCAGGAATAATCTGAACACCCCAAGGGATGCGGAATGCAGCTGGGCCTTGTTTCGGGTTCTTGGGACCGCCTTCGTAGAAGGAAGCGCCGTATTGAACGAAGTATTGGATCAAGATACCCTTGAAAGTAGAGTTAGATATATGGGAAATTTGAAGGGATGGGCAAAGAATACCCATGTGATAGCCCATTGTTGAAGGGAAACCATGCGACCACGAATTTCTTTGGGTGCAAGCTCGGATTGGTAAACGGGGACAAGAGTAGAGGTAATCCCGACACAAATTCCAGCGATAATTCGGCCGACTACTAACATGCCAACATTTTGGGAACCTGCTTGTATGCTGCCACTCCGATCAGCACCTTCTCTCGGGATCTCACTCTGGGATAATCCTACATTGATCCGAGAATCCAGATGATGGCTCCGATCTGGATTGCCTGTTTACGACCAAAGTAATCGCCGAGATAGGAAGACACCAGCGAACCGGCCAGCGAACCGGCTGGCATTGCACTGGTGATAGCTCCTTGCTATTTGTAACAGTCAGACCTCCAGAATTAAACAAACAACCCAAAGAGAACAAACCTACCCTCGCGCCCTGCGGATTACCGAAGTAGTTCTTGTAGGCATTAGTTCCAAGAACACCAGCCATGGAACTGATGTCGAAGCCGAAAAGGCCACCGCCAATGGCTGCGAAAGCGCAAATGGCATAGATGTTCTTCACCCTGTACACCATGGTGAATAATTCGTGCAAGGGACCTTCCTAACTCCTATTCTGGAATCAAGAGTCTGCTCAGCCCAAAGTGTATAGATGAATCGGGTATCGGGCGCACTAAGAAAGGATGGAGAAAGAACATGCGGCGCGCAGCGGGGTTTTCGAGTCTTTATAACCAAGTCTTCATTAACAGGCTGATAGTACTGTTGTGTCACGTCTCACGTTTTCCCCGGCACCAAACCCTAGTTCACTTTCTGGTCTATGTGGGTTATCATATTATCACACCGATAAGTATCATAGCCAAATATCCCGCACGGCACCACGCATATTGCCTACCAAGGGCATGAAACCAACGGCCCTTCGACCACTTAGCCCAACTGGATCTCAGAGGCGGGAGGAGGGAAAGGAGGGGGTCTCTGAATGGAGGTAGCCGAATAGTGACCTCTATCTCCCATGGCCAATCCATGTTTATTTTCCTCTCCTTTGGAAATACCCCGGTACGGTGGTTTCGTGACCACAATGAGGTATCCTTTCATCTTCTGATGTATTCAGAAACGGTTAGCAGAATGTTTTTAGCCGAAGGCAATTTCCATGCCAAGCGCGAACAAAATCCCAGTCGCAGGGCGGGGTGAATGAACAGGGGTGACAGAAATTCTCCAAGCACAATAGGCCTCGCCTCGCCTTTGAATCCCTCGCTACTCTAACTTTGATCAGCTATCGCAAGGAGTGGACTCGTGTCTTATCTGGTGACCAGGAAGGTTTCCCACATTTCCGGAACAATGGTTACTTGCGGGGAATTGAAAAAATATTCGCCGGATCCCTTGCAACACAGCTAGGATTGAGGATGGTAGGTAACCGATGAGAGCCAGAATCCGCCTTAATTAATCCCCGAACAATGGGATGGGGATGTCTTATGCCCACAAGGGGGATCAAATTCAATTCTGTGGTCAAATGGGTCGTTTTGTTGCCCTTTGCTCCAATGGTAAAGCTAGGGGGACTAAAGTTAGAGTTGAGTTCTAGCGGATACAGTAGAGTACGGTTCAATGCCAGTATACTGCTGGACGGGGCTATGACAGCGCAGCTGTCTATGTAGGGCCCGAACCAAGAATCTCTCCCTTTGATTGGATTTCGGCCCGAGGGTGTTTTGCGACCCGCAACGGGGCTTGGCGCCGTATTGAGATGAACTTCCATTCCGATATGCAAGCCCCGCCAACAATCCTAGAAAATTGATCTATACAAATACCATTACAATATGTGAGGGGTGAATTGGCCTTTCCAAATCCTAAGCTGCGCTACGAACCACTACTCATGTTCCCCACACCGGAGAGAACTGCGTAGGCTGTCACACGCAGCGGAGTATCAACAACTGATCTGATCAGACCCGGTATTTACTTTTTTGAGCTGGTTCGTCAAAGCAAGAATGGCTAACCCCGCCCCTAGCATATCCATCCCCACAACAAAGGTGTAGAGTTCCCCGTATTTATCACGCTTCTTTGCGGAGTTTTGCCGGAGATCCCGCCGTACACAGGACCATACCCGGGGTACGTTTAACGGGTTCGGCATGTGCTTTTCGATGATCTTGTGGTTTACTACTTGCACTAAGGTTGTCGCTTGTACTATTTGAGGTGATTCAGCGTGAACTACTATAAGAGCTCATTGCAGCTAAGTTCTGGGATAGTTTTTCGGCAGCGATCAACGGTCGCAGTGCAACTAGCTGAAAAAGTACGCATACAGTGCAGCCTCAAGTGTGGCACCCCCAAATATCTCCGTCGAAGAGGGTCAATCCCAGGAGAGATACCTAAACAACGAATGGTCAGGCTATGTTCAGGAGCAGCGAGGGCGGGGTAGATTTGGAAAGAACCTCGCCGAGATACCGTGGTAAGTAAGAGCATCAATTTCAAAGTTCCGAGTCACCTCGGCTGACTGGCGACATAAGGAGACTTATCCAGTTTTAGACTACACCAGAACTGTCTGAGGAGAAAAATTACACCACATGGTTGGTGTAATTCAGATAATTACTACGGTTGTCACAGAAGTTGGTGCTATTAGGGATCCAATATGAGGGGGGTTAGTTTGAGGTTCCTCTCCTGGTGGTTCGGCATTCAGGCGTTGGAATGTTCGGGATAGCGAACGGCCCACCAGGGGGGTGGTATTTTATCCTCTGGCTTCCTAGTTTTGCTATGGGGCTGCTGCCAGTGTCGGCAGTGCTCTACTCATTCCTTTTGGGTCATAGAGTTTTTACTTGTTTCGGAGCTGATAGGTGTTTCGGAGGTGCATATAGCTCTGGCTCTGGACTTAGCTAGCACCTCTGTCGATCCTCTATTCATCACTACCCTACGATCAGTTGTGCTTTCCTTACGATACAATGGTTTCACTCACACCTAACCCTTTATCCTTTACTTCTTTCTTTTGGTTCCATCAGATTTATGCAATCCATTTACTTACCATAATTTTGATCACTACCATCTTTTAGTGCCGGTATCCAGCGCGAGTGTTGTTTTGTTTTCTAGTTCACTATACAGGCCTCAGGGCAGATAGTGCGGGACATATAATACGTGATTTGGAGAAATTTTCTTGGCAAAGATTGGGTTTGAGATGCTTAGGAAGGGGAGCAAGCACTAGTGGGTCGTGAAGATAACCCCCACACTATGGAAAGATGGTGTTTGGGGCATCGTTGGACTAGAGGGGGTTAATTCTGCTCGTGCAACTAATGGTCGTCATGATACCATTAGGGATGCATGCAGCCGGGGCCCCCCTATGGGAAGATTGCTGCCGAAAAACATCTTACTTGAGCCCCGCCTCCTTTTCCTCCTACGGCCTTCTTCCGATCAATATTTCCAACATACGGACAAATGAAACCCCAGATGAACAGGTTTCAGACTAGGGCCTGTGCCAATTGCGCGCCAAAGAGTAGGGGGGAAGACCCAGGGAAAAGCATGTACGGGTCGATGAGGTGCAGTCGACAATTGGGAGGAGATACTGCCTGAAAATCTGATTCCTCCGCAGACTGGATACTCAACCTTTTCCGGCGCTGGGGATAGCTGTACTACCTCTTGTGAGTCTATAATCAATGTCTGATTCTTCCCAGGTGGCTCAACTCTGTTGCCTTCTCTTACCATGAATCACGCTCCCTGTTTGTTTTCTATCCTCATTGTGATTTCCTTTACTATCCAGGTTGTAGGTCGGCCGCCCTGTAGTCAATAATGAAAGCTGCATTATAATCAAATATTGTAACCTACAAATAACCTTCTATGGGTTTTGAGGATACCATGGCGTTTAAGGGGATTTTTCAGAAAACCAGGGGCATTTGAGACCTTGGGGATAATTTTTATAGTGCATTTCTTTTCTTTTTTCCCCTACGTGCCCGGGAAGTATGGGGCATAAGTTCGAGTACTAAAAACTTGATATAAAAGACTTGCGATCATACATTAGTCTACAGTAATATCATATGATATCACAGATCAAAAGGTTATGTTCCACAGCCCCTCTACACCAAAAGCACCCACCTCTATCTCCTATCCAGGTAGAACCAGTGCCTACGAGAATATACCAAAATCCCATGCTGTGTTATTAAGCCGGTGGATGACGCATAAAAACTTACAGAGCTCTTAAAAATCATAAGACCGGAGAGGAAATGAGGGCTAAGCGGGAGGTATGTCGCTGCCTCATCCTGAACGTTTTTCAATGGAATCCCGTACAGATTTTTAGGTCACTTTCGGCAAGGGTGATACGGTTGTGCGCTGTGAGCTCAACCTCAACTTTCTTTTCGTTCGTGCTTCTGTGGAGACGAGCCCGGAGTGGTTTTCCAGCGGATAACAAAATCGGATTACCTTCGGCAATGTACCACCAGGGGTCATCCCTCCAAAAATCTCGGCTTCTAACCCAAATTTAGTGTAAAACCCAACCTGGGGGGAAATTTTCCGCTTGTGTATCGTAATTTCTTTTTATTTTTCTCCATCCGGCGGTGATAGATGCCACGCCACTTTCCTCGCATCGCACCCAACGGAGCGGAATTTCTGTAATATGATATTATAATTATATTATTATACTTTATTTTTTTTGTAAACCTTTCATAACGCCCTGGGGTCACCAACCCTTGGCACCCATGAAGTTCTTGCAAAAAAATCGATGCACTACCCTGTAAACATTCTTTTTTCCTTCTTGCCTTGACCCACATTTTGGAGCGCGTAAGCGGTGTTAAAGGAGCCTGAACAGATATCCGCCTCTTCTAGACATAGAGGTCTCTCACCACCTATTTTCGGCCCGTTTCTCCCCCCGCGAACGAGGAGCTTCAACTCTTTCAGTGTAATTCTCATTGGGAGGGGAGTTCGCACTAGCGTTAATTTCGTCCATGGTGCGAGAAGGTGAAAAGGGTGAGAGCTCATCACCCACGCCGACACAATCGCAGAAATCCGTTCCCGCACGCAAGCCGCGGTTCCTACCTAAAATTTTGTGGGCTCTGTGACGTCTCACATAAATAATTGAGGGTTTGGCTTTTATGATAGCGGGCTGTTCTTGGTGTGAATGAGGTGACGAACATGCCATTCCCACCTCGTCCTGCTTTAGCACATGGGAATATCAATTGGCGCTTCTCGGCTTCTCGGCGCCTCCGGGGAAACTGTAGGCGTTTCCCTAGAACGCTCGGGGGATGGACCCTTTAGCCCTCCTATTCGGTAACCGGTGATGAAACAACCAAGCGGGCAACTGCCACGAGGGCACACAGTGAGAAAGTACCCACAGTACCAGGATTAAGCGGATCTGTTTGACATCGCCCTCCGTCGGCTACTGGCTCAGGTAGTGAGGGATGTTGAGAAGTGATAACCGAAGGAGAGCGAACACAACAAGTAGTGTGTGGCACGATTGGAACCGAACCCAGCAGATTTAGAGGCGGTAGTCGCGTAAGTTTTTCCCGGGGAGAACGGAAATAGGCTATCTGGGGGGGGCTAAAAAAAAATGGATTAGAGGAGATTTTCTTTTGCGTGGCTTCGTAATGGCCGAGTGATGAGTGATGATTGACGGAGGCTAGAGAGGAGGCTCCATGGACGAGCCTACATATAATTTAATCGATAGGGAGAATTTATGCATCAAGGTCATCATCAATACCCCCCCGAGTCCTCGCTTCAGAGGTTACCCCACCGTATTCGAAACTCATAGTCCTGGATTGTCCTATGGCAGTGCAGGTGACGATTGGGAGAGGGGGATAAGGTCTTGTTTTTCTCAAGAAAGAGTTCTCTCTAAGAACCAGAACTTCAATGTACAGTCATGGGGAGTTTTAGGACACTAAACCGTGGATTGATCAATTTGACTTGGGGATCCAATGGAACTCGTCTAGTTTTTCCCGTACCCCAAATCGATCGAAATGAACTCGAACGCTCGTATTGCCAACCAGCTGTAGAAAAAATCCCGCCCCGCACCACACCCAAGCCAGAGGCCAAGCTGAAATCAGGAGTTTTCAGTAGGTAACGACAAGTGCGAAACACGAGAATCTGTTCCACAGTCTCGGGGTTCTCCAGCCCCCGGAATTGCCAAGTAGTACCAAACGAAAAATAGTTAGATTATATTACGTGTTACCGGTATTTGCCAACTACGTACTCAGCTTTGTGGGGTAATCTCCACATCTTTAACTGATACTCCTATCAGGTTCAAGCTATCCCAGGAGGCAGTTCCCGACTAATGCTGGGAAATAGTTAGTACTCTCTGGTGGTACAATATACTGTAGCACCCCGGTCCATTCGTTATTGCTAAATTCTTGGCTGCTCGTATTGGCTAATGTTTAGTCTCGATAAGACTCATTTTACTATATCAATTCAGGGTGTATATATCTGAAAGATTGTGTTTCGACTATTTTATGAAAATAGCCTACAGTATTTGCTTCACGGGATGCTAGATCGGCTGTGCATATATTTGTCTTGCATCCGCAATGCACCAGCTTCTGTTCCGAAAAATGGAAAAAGTAGTTGCCGCGGGTGGGATATTCGGATGTGCTCAGTGTGTTGGATACTCTGTGGAGAAAGTTCAAAGTTGAAATTTACTGCGATCTATCAATTTGTGTCACCAATAGTTGCGGCTCACCCTGGCTATTTCCTCCTGCATTTATGGGACATCTCAATTTTTTTGTTTTATTCTTTGTTTTTTTTAATGCCTTCTTGCTCTTTTCACTTCCTCCCCTACTTTTTACTTATTATAATACCTTGTGGTTTTCAAACGCCTCTTTCTCTTCTCGGCACCTCCTCGTACTCGTATAGACTGGTTAGTCCCCAGGCAAGCTATGTGAAAAAAAAAAAACCTCTCCGAAAAACGGACGACTCAATTTGAGAACCATCTGGAATAGGCTCTGGACACTAATGGTTTGCTCCACCTTGTCTCCGTTAAGCGGGCCATTCCTGTCTTGGATCACTCCGGCTTCGTCCTGGCATGACCAGACTCGGTTTACTCCGCCGGGGCGTCTTGGAGAACAGAATGGGCAGGGTTGATTCTATTGCGCTAGAACTGAACTTGAAAAGCGAAACAAAAAGAAAAGAAAAAAAACGACTAGGTTAATATTGATATTATAAGTGCTAAGAGAGCCGACCTATCTCCACTTACCACCCTTCCCAATGAAGAAGCCGATTCCACCGGGCTCACTCAAGGAATACCGACACACTTGGCCGGGTTGCCGGCCGACTAAATAGCAAGACTTGTAGGCGGCAGAAATGGGATGAAGCATGCTAACGACTTTGCTCCACGGTATCTCACCGGTTCCTCAAATTTCGACCATGATTTTGAAAGGTTGTTAGCGGCGGAGACCGTACGCAGCAGAACATCACGGTATGTGGCACTGTTGAGTGAACGAGTGGAATATAATTTGACTTGTCCATCAGAGTTGGGCTTCCTGTGGAAGTTAGGGCCGGATGTAAAGAGAGGTTCCTACTTTGCGGTGCGCTTGGTGTTGCCGATACTGTACTCTATTGAAGGTTTTCTTTTTTTTGGGCTCTATCCGGGGTCAGGGAATAGAGGGGTATGGTATGCCTCCCGAAGACTAAAGAACCTGGATGATAAATTCCTCCCACACCCCCTTTTGGAATGAGTGGGGTGGGAATATCCAGGTATCGATGCTGCGTGAGGGCTGTTGTGGAGGGATGCCATGATAACACATTAAAAGTGCTATAGTTTTCTGATAGTTTGGTGGAGTGTGATGTCGCCCTTATTCTCACGGCGGGGCCCGAGGTAGTGTCGAGTACTTGTACTCACCATCTTGGCAATCTAGAGGTCGACCCCTGTAAAACCTAATCTTCTGTAGCACGACATTGAGCCCGGATCATACCACTCGCATCAATGAGTACGGTGCGCTATCCCTGTGATGAAGGTACAAATAGGTAGAGTACTGGTACCGGTATGTCCGAGGTTCTCAGAAACCCCGCGGCACAATGTGGACAAGGAGTTTGTAGGCGGTATGGTATTAACACTTTTACCTCTGATAGACGAACGGGAGACTAGCGGACGCATACGGTGATTTTGTATCTACGCCATATATATTCATCAACGAATAAAATATGACTCTAAAAAATAGAAATAAAAAACCACCAAGCACGGCATTATAAGATCTCCACATCCCCACGTCAATATCATCACACAACAGCAGAGTTTTGCCCGTCGTGTGATTTAGGATTTCCCGGCGCAGGAACATACACTTCTCTACCCACAGTTGAGAGATGTATCATAATCTTGAGCTATTATACCGATACCACCATATGCGGAACATTTCCTGCACCCCCTTCACGACGCCACCAAGTAAAAGACTTATATAACCCACGAAGTATATTAGCCTATAAAGCACAAGGCACCCGATGGGGAGCCCCTGAGGATCTGCGCTTACTACTGCATATGTGCGTCTTCTTTCTTCTCAACGTTTTTCCGTGCCACACTGCGCTGGATAGCCAACTAGTAGGATCGGCATTGTCCGCGGTGGGTGCCCGGTGATCTATGCGCACTAAAGAAAAAGGTGGGGTGCGGTGTTTTCTCCAGGTAATGGGACAGCGTTATTGGATACTGCAGCGGCCGTGAGGCGCTACTAAGGGACTGCCTTAGTTGGGTCTGATTCCGATTCCCCCCACCCTCTCTCCCTCCCCGCTTTTGAGGTTCTTCCGGACTTGACTTTCTAGGATAGCGCGTTGGGGGGCAGGGGAGGGGAAGAGATCTGATTAGATCTCTTTGATCGTCACGCTCACCTCTTGGTTCCGTGGCAAGCGCAGATCATTCCCTCCGTATGTATTATCAGATGATCGGTGCATTGCTGACTATTAAAACTCGGCTGTAAATACTCCTGCCTTTTTTTGATCCTACCCGGTATTTCCTCCCTGTTTTGGAAGGTACGGTTTAAGGGTTGGTTCGATACTCGCGCACCGTGTGCATTTGGAGTTATTGTGAATAGTGTTGCATGAAGCAGCGGGTGTGTGAGCCACTGTGGAGTCTAGGGAGGGGGGAGGAAGGGCGGGGAGCTGAATCTTGGGCGTGAGGACCCCTCCCTATTGACGACGTCCTAGGGTATCACGCGCGGCGGAGGTCCTGGCGGAATTGCCGCCTGGGGAAAGTGTACCGCATACTTTGAGTAAGGACTCGGGAATGCGTGCTTCTGGGTTTTGTATCGGCGAACGGCCCCTGATGCGAAGCGCGTTGAGCATGATAGGATATGTCATTGGCAACTTGGACTTCCTTCTAGCGGCCGACCACTAATAGGTAATAGGGATGTTCCCATAAGTTTTCTATTAAAAAAAACATGCAGCGACCCCCTGTGCCCCCTCCTTCATTCTTTCGCCAGCTCTGGCCTTGCCCCCCCCCCCCCCCACCCAACCCAACCGAAATCCAAAAATCGAGTGACACTTCATGTACCTGGCTACTGACTGCCTGCATATCCGGGTCCGGACAACCCAAATCTGCCCTCGCGGTCAACTCGATCCAAGATTTCTGAACCGGGAACAGCCTCCACTCCAGAAGCCATACCGCAAATTCCTCCGGTAAAGTTGTTTAGATAATAAATTGGAATTGATATATGGTCTTTGTGTTCACCCCCGGTCGTCCAGGGAATTCTTGTGGCGGTCCCGCCCGGAGTTGATGGCGTTGCACTGCACATCTTTACCAGATCGCGCCCCTGACGCACGATTCCAGTCATCGCTTTTTGAAATCATCGATAAGCTAAAAGGTAATAAAATACTTTCAAGAAGGGCTCTTTACGAAATTACCGGAGGAATTATTTTCAAAGTATTTTCTCGGACGTTGGTGGTTCGGCGTGTCCGGGGGGGTTTTTTTCCCAAGAACTTTGGGCACCTTCTGGTCGTCCGGCGCTACGCTGCAATACCCGCGTATCGGACCCGCGATTACTATTTTTCCAGCCCACAGTATTACCCTATCTGCCGGTATTTCGCGCGGCGGCATGATAACTGATTAGTATTTTGCGGAGAGGCCGCCCCTCTGCGGGGTAACCAGGCTGTACTTAGCAAGTTTGGGGGAGAGGGCCAGGGCCCGGGGGGGAGGAAGAGGAGGGGACGTGCCGGTTGCGGCACGGGTGGGGTCCCGGTGATATACATGGGGTACGGCGAGATATGGTTGCGGGCGTTAGATGGGATGGAGTGGTGGTGTTGTCTATAGGTACGGCGTTTTGTGGTGGATTAGAGAGTATACCCTTTTTGGTATCATAATAAAAGAAGGTCACCCCCATTTTCAAATGACAAATAAATAGCGAATACAACATTCAATCCTGTCATAATTGAGCACAATCCATAATTAATGAAACAAAATTGGATCTTTTGCTTCTTAAAATGCAAATCCCTTACGAATACAGAAAAATCCTCTTTCTTATTACCCTTCTTTCATAGCTCCAAGTCTGGGATCACAAATCCAGGATCCAGGATCATGGAAGAAGGTATGATAGGTATGATATCATAGTAGACTAGCAGTAGGGTGCTAGCCATAGGTAGGTCGGAGTAAGATACCAGCTATGGTACTTTTATCTCAGGAGATACCGTTCCAGTAAACTTATTAAGCTCCAAGTTCAGTAATCAGTCAGGATCTGAGATCTTTGGTGTGGGGTCCAAAGAATAGAGGGGGAGCCGATTACATTATAGAATAGCTGCATAATTTACTAGTATTTGATCCCGATCCTACTGAGCAGTATGGGAAGAGGATAAAAAATTTTTACACTGAACTTTCCTATAATTCACAATATTAAAGACTGTCTAGAGATTATTACAAAAATCCAGCCAAATTTCTCAATGTGGTTTGGACTCAGGATATTAGAGGTCTTAAAAAGTTGTTGGAGTATATGCCCAGGAGGGTAGATATTTGGTTGAATGTAAACGGATGATACAAGGAAATTTGTTTTTTGTTGCTTTTTAAATTCACATCAAAATTCCTTTATGTTTATTCAATTTTTTAATTTTTTAATTTTTATTTTCAATTTCGATTACTGTCTAAGTAACTCTAATTGAAAAAATTGTCATGGCGGCATCATACGAAACGCTTTGGGTGGCTACTTTTAAAAGCTCACCACTTGTTCCCGCGAAGGGGAAAAAGAAAAAAAAACTCAATAGCAACAACCCCTACTAAACTCCCTCCTTCTTCCCCATATCCTCCATCTCGGCGGCCTCCGCTTCATCGGTATTAAACTCTTTATCCCCTTGGCCAACTTTACTCTCCAGAAACCCATCCATTAGTTTTGCTAACGGCTTGTAAAAGTTCACCCCGATCGGGAAAGTGTATGCCAGCACGAAAAAGATCAATGGGACAAACATTGCAGGACCGGTGTTATCAAAGTGGTCAGCGGTAGCCCCAAGCAAAGGTGGTATGACCGCTCCACCTATGATGGCTCCGACGATAACGGTGGAACCGGTTTTCGTGTGTTTGCCCAATCCGCGAATCCCGAGAGTGAATATTGTCGGGAAACAGATGGACTCAAAGAAGAGAACAAGGTTGAGGGAGGCGAGACCCGCGTTCTTGCGTGCGCCGACCGCCACGGCTTGGAAGACGATTACGCCCGTGAAGAAGCAGAAGAAGACCCAACGCGGCTTGGCGAACTTCATGAAGAAGGTTCCGAGGAAACGGCCTGCGGCAAAACAGCCTTGTGCGGTAGCGAGGAGGTTTGCTCCCTGGGAGCTAGTCGTGCCGGGGCGGGTTTCTGTGACATAGTTCACGAAATAGCCAGCTATTGCGACTGTTCCAATTGGCTCGTTAGTGGAACGCTCCAGAGAGCTTGAGATGGGACGGGGGGCTACCTTGACTCCCGACGTAGCAGAATTGGGCCGCGCCCGCCCACCAAAGGTGGTATTGACGCTTCAATGGCTTACCCTCTACAGCTGTGAAAACTCCACCAGTGAGCTCCATTTGCTGCTCCATGTCCGCGTCCGTAACCTCGGGGATGTTTGCAATATAGAATACACCAGCGAGGACAAAGACGAAGATCGCGATGCCAAGATACACCCATTGCACAGATTGCAGGGAATCATCCTGAACGTTTTTAAAGAAGACATGTGAGGCAAGGACCGGCCCAACCACTGTTCCAATTGCTTGCACGGCTTGGGCTAAGTTGAGACGCATCTCGGAGTATTTTGGTGGACCGCATACTAGGGGAATAGTTATTTACTCAGTATATTCTTATCCGGAAGGGTCCGCGGGAATGGGACGGGGGGTCTATTTCTTACCCGCTAGATATGGGTTGGCGGCAGTCTCGAGCGTACCAAGCCCGGATCCAATGATGAATGTTGCACCACAAAAGCCCTACCGACCATTCCAGCCATTAGCCTCTGTTCCAACGGTTAGATGAACGGCTCGGAATATTCGGTAGTAAACTCACTCCGAAAGATCGCTTTAACGCTGCTGGCCAGAACAATAAGGCACCAATTCCATACAAGGTCAGGCCAAGCATGAATGTTGCTTTATATGAAAATTTTTTCAGAACAATACCAGCATAGGTTAAAGATGCGATTGGGTATGCTCTGTTGCGAGGGGTCAGTGTTTAGCCTTGTCGCCACGTTATATCCATTTGAGAAAGAAAACCAGCGGCTCACCCGAAGTACGCAGCCTGGAGTCCCGATGACCGGGAGCGCGAAATGTGTAGAGTAGTCTGAAAGTGCTTGTTGAGAACATCTAGAAGCCCGTAGGCAAATCCCTATCAAACATTAGCGACTCGGATAATAGCGCCAAAGGTCAGGCAATTTACCCAGAGGAAGAACAAGATTGTAACAAGAATTAAAGGCAATAAGGATTGCTTCAATGTCAAGTCACTTGCATTGGTGATCTGGTCATCCCGAGCGCGCATGGGGGAGCGTTTGCTAAAAAACTTTCCCATTTTGTTTCGTTCGGTATTTGAGGGGCTTCTTTCTATTTGTCTGTAGTGGACGGGTAGGATAAAGAGGAAAGGGGGAAGAGGTGGAGAGGAAGAAGGGGGGGAGAGCCAGAGAAGGGGAGAGCCGGAAAAATATTTTTTTTTATAATGAGGGCAATGGTTGCAGTCTCTGTCTCGTTCCGCCCTCCTCCCAAACCCTGTGACTTGCTGCAAGACTACTGCCGTCATGGGCAAAATTGCGGAAATCATTGCCTGATGGCCGTTGGATACGAGTGCAGGTGTGTGCAACACATTGACCTTTACTTCAAGAGAAAGTTCAGAGGCAAATGTAGGTTGTTCTCAGCACCAGTAGGGATTTGAAGAGGGAGGGGGGGCCATGAACTCGCTTGGATCATACCCAAGGACTCCCTGGGGGGCCCGCGAGTTCCCCTGGTTCACCCTGCGCTTTCCATGGAAAAAACCACGAACGGGCGTGTGATTAAGAGATCTTCTGGCGCTTGCGATCGTGCTAGGCTTCTAGTGCTAGACTTCCGGCTTGATGAAGGGTTCGGGCATTATTGATCCACGGGCTGGGTGTGGATGTGGATGTTTATCATCTCAGGCTATCACGACTCACGAACACACAGTGAGAATAGAGACTTGGACAATCTTTGGGACGTCGCTACGTTATACGATCTCGAACTTCGCATCACATAGGATTTGCTGATGGGCAACCTCAACTGTGTCTACCGTATGATACGGTCGGTACCTATGCTCCAGCGTTTCGATGAGAAAACTCTCCAGAGCAGCGTTCCCAGCTGTAATATCTTATACCCTGCCGGTTATCTTGGCGACGTGTAAGTACTAGTACAGCGACCCATTAACCCATCTGGTTAAACTAGAAATGGCGCTACGGTAGAACGGTCAGATGAAGTGTGGCTTAACAGGCTAGCGAGATCTGCGGGAGAGCCGCATGTGGAGCCGGATTTTGGTGATACCCTGCCTTAGGGGGCTGTTTCCACAAAGGATTCCACTTTTCTGAGAGAAATAGCTCCCCGAAGAGGTCTGAGCGCTTGCCTGTTGAGCCACGGTTTGCACTACTCCAGTGCCATTTCCAGTGTAAGCTGGCAGTGCGGTACCGCACGGCACGATTCCGGTGGCAAGAAAAACAGACACCTACAGGGTTTGCAATATAAAATGCTGGTTCTCAACAGGTCCCTACACACAGCCATTGCCTCAGAAAAACCCGATGGATTTTTTTTTGGGCAGTGCAATACGACACCGGGATCCACATGATTGAATGTCATGTTACAGAAACTTCCAGAATTAGACATATCGCCGGTCCCGGATTCAGCAGCTCAACCGGGGACATTCCTCTGGTGCGGCTCATGATTCCAACATCTTGGTTAATTGGATAATGATCCAAGGTATATTTCTACTCTACCGTGCACCGATACCGGTACTCGTATTGACTGCGGGGTGCGGCACTTGCTTGTGAATAATGGATTACTCGGGTACTCTCGGTTTTCTGGGGTGGGGATGGGCATGGGTTGAGAATGGACACGTGAGATGTAGGGTCAGGGTTGCTTGTTTTGTGGAAGGAGTAGAGAAAGCCTAAATTTGTCACTCGGATGACAGGCTCCAGGGATTGATTGCCCTTGTATGGTATCATACTTACCTATATTTTTCTCTCGACATTGGGGTATATTTTAATGAGGGTGATGTGCAAGTGAGATCTCAAACGAAAATGTAGCAGCCCAAACTGCTGAGAAACACACGGGAAACTCAACAGCAGAGCTGGCCTAACATGGCAGTATGAAAGAAGAGCTTTCGAAAAAAAAGAAAGAAAAAAAAAATACCGAGGGGGGGTGGGGGGGGGGTTAGGACTGCTCGCGCTCAAGATCGCGTTTTGGGTAGACGCCTCGGCCTTGTTACCGGGACATTCCCGCGCCGCCTAATACCGATGCCGGATCGAGGGCTTTCCCGCTGCTTGAAATTAGTGAGGCGAGCCTATTCTATCAGCCTCCATATTGGTAACGTTTCTCACAGCTCCCGGTTCTTACCTTGCTCAAATACTGGTCCTCGAGTATTAGAGGCATTTCCTGGAAACCTTTGTCACCCACTAGCTTGAGGCCGCAGGCATTATTTGTTGATTTAGCGATAGGTTCTGGGATATTAATACGTTGCTCTGATTTTTCCGTACATCGGCACCATCATTTAGACTCCACCCCTTGGCAACCCTCGCACACATTTTCGCTAGGCAATTGAGACTTTCATTCCTTCTCGATCGCAGATACTGGCTCTGAGCATTGCTCGGACATACCTTAGGGACTGGGGCCGCGCAGTAGGTGATCCTCAATCCTGATGGTCACATAGTGGTTACTCCCCGCGTGGTAAGGGAGGAAAGCTGTGAGACCGTAGGATTGTGGAGAGTACCGGCACTTTGACATCTGGTCAAATAGGGTGCCCTCGAAAACAAGGCTATTATGCGCCCAGCCGATACAACGGAAGATTCGACCCACGTTCTATATATGCACGGGGAGTTTTTCTTTTTTAAACAGAAGCGGACAGCAATTTCTGCGGGGGTGACGAAATCGAATCAAAATACAAAGATGAGAATTAAGGGCGGGTGCAGCTGGGGTTAACGGCTTATCGGGTGCAGCGACTTATGCTCGCAGCCCATAAAACCGCCAGTGCTACTCGAGTACCTTATAGGCACGGTACAGTACTCGCACAAGGTATGATACGCCTCGACGGCCGTGTTCGGTTACTGCCGTTTTTTTGTGGCTTGACCAGTTTAGTTGCCGGCAGTGATCGCTGACCAATTGAAAAGGGAGAGACAATAAAATTATCCAGTTTCGCCATATGGAGGCGAGCGACCCGCCACTTCCATCGAGGTATGACAGAATAGTATCGGTATTCCAGCCCGGTGCTCTCAGGAAATATGTTTTTCCGCTCAAATTTGCAACGGATGAGCATCTGGAAAATATTATCCAGTCAGTCCACTTTGTTTACCGGTGTTTAGTCCGGATGCGACCGTGGAGTGGAGGGTTCATCCAATAACAGAAAAATATACCGGCATGGCCGAAACACAGTGTCTGAGACCCTGAGAATGTCCATGGAGCCACCAGCCGCAATGAATACTGGGGTAATTCAACTCACGCGGATTTCCACATACTGGTGCGAGACCAGCAAGCCTCCCTCCACTCATATGAAAACTGTATGACGGCACCGCATTCGCACTTGTTCGTTTCAGGTATAACAGCGGCTCTCATGTTCAGAAACGAAATCGGAACTGCTGAACTACCGGTACCGGTATTTTAGTAGTGCAGCCTGAGTGCGGATCCCGCCGGTACGGGGATGCTTGAGCACGGTACCGGTACTCTAGTTTGCGATTTGTTCCCTTTCAGTGCCGAGAGAGGGATTAGTCTGGGCGAGCCAATGGGCTGAAAGGCTTACTGGTCAGCAAACTCTTCCTGCTAAGTGCCACATCAAATAGAACACTACCAGTACCACATTGGTATAAGCATACACCCACCGCAACTCCACCCCACCTCCGGGTTGGCTACAGAAACTACCCGTAGCATACGCTACACTGGTACCCGAAATGCGATTCCATTGCCGTACACGGGAACTGCATTTTCAGTTAGTACACGGTTCTGGGAGGTTTCGCCGGGTTTCGCGGTTTGGATGTGGTTCAGGACAGACAAACACTGGGGAACCGGCCCCTAATTAGCGATCCCCCCCCCACTTCTCAAGGTTCTGACAGGAGCATGACAAGGCCTAGTTTCCGGGATCCGTATCTTGTAGATACACCCCCGACATTCAAACTGCGTTAGTTCGTCCAAATGAGTTTGTCCAAATGGGAATCCTGGGGGCATTACCGTGACCTATACCTTTCCACGGGAGCCCAGTACACCAGGACCAAAGAGGGGGTTTCGGTGCTCTAATAATTCACAGGTTTTGCTTGACGGCCAAATCGCAGCAGAAGAAAAGTCAGGGGCCGGTGGTGGGTACATGAGAGGGCGTATGTCAAGGTTTAGCCGTGCCAGGAAAACACACTTTCGGGAGTTTTTTGCTCCGGAAAGAGACCACATCTTAGAGCTAGGCTACTCGGGATCAAATCATTTGAGTTATTGTGATATCCAATTTGATCTTAGGAAACAATGTGCACTTACAGGAACTTAGCCCCACAAAGGGTGATAGTCACAATAACATCATTCCCGGCTTCCCGAGAATTCCTTGCTGAGGCGAGGATGCATTTTCTTTGTGAAGGGCATTGGCAGTCGCTCGGTCGGATGACTAGAAAATCGCTTGAATTCCTAGCACGCTGCCCACAAGTGTCTTAACACTGTGCGAATTGGCCGAAACCGGGAGCGAGGCCTGGGCTTCTATTTGTAGAGTTTGATAAAGAGTGCTATCTGCACCTAAGATGGAGGTATGGACTGGAAGAGCTTGCGTTTGTTTGTGGAACTGGTATGCGCAACGGCCCACCGGTAAGGCGGCCGCTAGTTCGGTATTGGGTGTTGCCCCACGTGCACTGAATTCTTCTGGGGGGGGGGGGGGTAGGCCCTGGGGAGGTGTTGTAACGCTGTTTGGGGAGTTTCCAGTGAGGCGGATGGGTGGGTAGTGTTATTAAACAAATTCCACTGCATCCTTTGCTTGTGCCAGCCGGGGGACTGGATTGGAGAAGGGCTCTATGAGGGATTGAAATTCATAGGAGAGGAGGGTATATATTCGAATTCATCCCTAGCACATGAAGCAAGGATATTTAGCAACTAGGCGACGCAATGAAATGCTACTAAGCTCAAGCCAATTGTGGGACCCACAAGCATAAGAAGTTGCTATTCACTATTGGCAGACATCACCCTATAAACTACCGGAGCAAGACATCCGATAGCGAAATGATCTCTTGACCAAACTCGATCTTCATATCCAGCAGCACCATTCTTCTGCCAACCCAAGCTCTCTTTCCTGTAAACCTTAATCTAGATTCTATTTCTGCCCCTCCCAACGTTTATATGGAGCTCGCCGGCTTCTTCACCGAGCTACCTCCTACTCGCCTCTCCCTTTCTGGTCTCGCACACCACTCTGAAATAATTTGGCGTGCACCGAGATGCATCGCCGTCTGGACGGGTACAGTGTTTGGACTCTTTGGTGCGAATAGAATTGTCTGAGGATGTGGTTGGCTGGTCTGCGCATGCGATCGGCAAAAAGAGAGCGTATGGCGGTTCATGGCGGTTCATGGGCAACTTAGATGTTACGGATGGAGTACTGAGTGGTCCAAACGGGCGAGAGAGATTGAATGATTTGGCCTAGGGTGGATGGAAAAGCTCTCTTAACAGTGAGGAGGGTCAAACACGTGCAAAATCGGTGATAGTGTACCGATCGGTAATAGCCCGTTCTCGGGGTTTCAGGTGAAGTTGGCGTTGAGTACCCGTCGCAGGTTGGGGGGAGAAATTTTCAGGAAAGAGTGGGGGAGTGTCTCCCGAATATTGTGCTTTCCTAGAGACCATTTTCCAAGTAGTTAGTATATGGATGTTTTCCGAGTTTGTTTGTTTGGCATGATTTGGGCAAGACACCCTTGGTAATCCTTTAAGGCACTAAGGATTGGGCCGGGAGATCCTTTCAATAGGTTGTAATAGATTTAGTACAGTAGAGCAAGAAATTGCCCAACCGGACCCCCCCCTCCAGCTGCGACTAAATCCCCTGCTTCCCGCATTATATCTGTTCACCCACACTCTCCCCCAGGCACACGAAGAAGAAAAACACCAGATAAACCTCTTTAAAACCAGCCACCACCATAAGAAATCCTATTAACAATATCCCCCAGCGATCTCTTAATTACCCCAGTGGTCAGGAGCTCATTCATCCTGTCAACTAATGTAGCGGGGTGAAGTCCTGCAGGCCGTACTGCATGCCATGGCAAATGTAGTTGCACCGGTGGCGTTGGCCGCAGCACCACCCCGGATTCAGCGCATGACCGCCTTCTCTAGGGGCGAAGAATTCCACTGCGGGTCGGTGATTCGAGAATAGGAAGCGAGTACTAGTGTTTAATAAAAGTGGTCCTACTGGTATTGGGCCTGTAGGTGGAAATGCCGAAGCGCTTTCCCCCGTCTGTTTGTCTCGTAATTAGCTGATGCCAGCTAGGGGCGTGTGAGGGGGATATATCACCAAAACCTGCTGCAAACACTGCCATACAGTAATTCACAGCTTTCCCCATAGCATCTTTCTCCATAGCATTGTTCATAGCGGAGGAGTATACGCCACACGCGGTATGGCAACGGCCTCCTTTTGGACCGTCCCTTCTGCAGCAGCATCACTAACAAGTCACGTAACCCCCGACATAACAGCAATTGCAGTGCCTCTCCTGTTCATCTCCGCACTTTCATACCGGCGATGTTCAAATTGGTGTTTATTTGGACACGACCGTTCCGTTCCGTTCCCCATACAAATTGCCTTACGGTTCCGTTAGCAAACGGTCATTTTGTATGGGCGAAGGGAACGGAACGGTCATGTCCAAGCAGACCCTTAACGATACTGGGTATCCTCCCGGCCGCGGCTTCCAAAATCGTAGCGTCATGCCGCTATCGCCGGAATTGGCCGTGTCCATCGAATTGCACCTGAAGGAGGCTCGTTTATGAGAGACCCGTGTACCGTCGGTACCTCCTTACAGAGCTGGCCGGCCCATGTTCTGGTACCGGGGGCGCTGCGCTGTAGATGCAGTTTTTTGTAGGATTTGTGTAGCGGAAGATTGTGCCGGTTATAGGAAGCTGGACAATAGGTTTCTGGGGTAGAATTTGGGAGGGTGAGAGTGGGAGCAAGTACAGAGAGGGGAAGTGGAGAACGGGAGGTTAGTTCTACTTATAAGATCAACGCGGGCCGGGATGTTATTTTCCGTGCAATAGGCCGGTGGGGAGGGGCAAATGTGCCTGGCAGGGTTACTGAAAAATTTACCCGCCCATCTTGTACTACCCCCCCTACGAGCTATCGAATATTCCATCCCGACTTGTTGAAACAATTGCTTCAATATGACAAAAGTGCGTTGAAAATGGAATGTTGGGACTCATGTCACAGTATATAGATACCTCTCATGGGTACAAGTACTGTACCGTAGTCTTGGGTAGTAGAGGCCGGGATCTTTGGTAGAGCAACAATTGCATCTGTTTTGCATCTTCCATATGCTCTAAATTTTTATTCCCTTCGCACCATCTAATTTCGACAACACTACTGAATTTGCAATTGAGGTGGTTTAGTGACCAGACAGCGACCATAACACACCAAAAGTGACGGTTTTCGAGCCATCATTACGCAACCACCGTGGGCAGAAACGACAGAGAAAAGTATTTAAAAAGTAATCTGCTGCAATGCCAAGCATATAAAAAAAATTTAAGATTTTTTCCTTCTATTCTCCCAGAGCTGTGAGGCGTGGAATGTTCATTCCCGTGAGGTACCCGGCAAGAGCAAGGTTTTTGTATGGGAAAGGTACATTCAAACCGACTTTACCCAGTTCATGTGTCCTCAGTTCTCTACAAACAACGGAAAAAAAACCCCCCGATGCAAGTGTATGTTGTGCTTCAGATATGTCAAATATTTTTAATTGTTTTTAAAGCTGAGCTTCAAGATATCTGAGGAATTATCGTGGCTCGAAAACCCCCAATTTTGGTGTGTTTTGGCCTCTATCTGGTTACTAAGGCTCTGTTTGGTGGGAACAGAACCGTTCGTGACCGTTCCGTTTCAAATGGGTTACCCCTGTAGAAACGGACCACTTCCGTTCCGAAACAGTCGACTCGGCACATTTCAGAACGGAACTTTCGATTTATTCCATTATTACCAAACACCAGATCAGTTCCGTTTCGAAACAGAAGATAACGGTCTCTAGTGTCTAACAGCCACGAGTGATAGCCTATGTAAGAGCTTCTCGGACGGACCGCAACTGCAGAGGTATGATAGAAAGCACGATGTGATTGAAAAATAAATTTTTTTTGTGCCGAGTTGGGTTGGTCTGCTGCGGGGACCGAATTTTTTTAACCTCAGCTAAAAGCATTTTAGGAGGTTTTCACAGAGAGTGCGAAATGATAGTCTGCTATATTCTGAGTAGATAGCTTCCTAACCTAATCTACTAAACCTTACACTCCCTGCGGAACAGCACTACACCGTTAGGGCAATTGCATGCTCTCAAAGACTGCTACTCGCGTAGGGAGTGGTTGTGCTAACTCCACCGGGAGTATATTATGATACCTGTGATATAACCTCATAGCATAACTTCCCGGGAGCCCTTCCCTCTATGCCAGGACCCGGTGTCTGGGATAGTTCGGTGATAGAGATCTAGAGTAATGGGGGTTCGTATCTGCATCAACGAAGGTGATCAACTTGTCTTCAATGAAGGAATTCCACCCAGTTTCCCCCCTCAAACCCTAAGAGGAAATGCACCACAAATTTTTCAAAACTGCCCCTTCTCTAACGACCTGATGCCTCACCCCCCCGCAAATTTCACCTAGAACAGCTTAAGTTTCTCATGTTTGCAGATCCAGAACTCCTTCCACCACCCCCCACCACCCCGGCTCCTCAATTCCCCCACCCACCACCTCACTGCCGATTGCACTACCTCTTCCTCTTCTGCATCTCCGACCATCCTCTGCTGTATCTCTGACCATTCTCTGCTGCATCTCTGACCATCCTCTGCTGCATCTCCGACCATCTGTGGCTCCATCCCACCTCCTAGCACTCCACTCCACCTTCTGCTCCCCGACACCCTTCGGTCCCCCCCCCCCCCCACTATCTCCTCAACTGCCTCTACCACCATCCTCTCAGACTTCTCCGCTGTTTTCTCCTTGTCCCCCTCAGTTGCCTCCGGTACTACCTCTTTTAGTGCACCATTCAATACGTCCCCCCGGCCACCACCACTTCCACCACCTCCTGTTTGACAACCACCTTCCACTTTCTAGTTAGCCTCAGCTTGCACCTCCTTACGAAACTACTCACCTCTTTCTACAAATCACCACTTCAAACTACCTATGATGCCGAATCCTGACCCATTCTTCAGAAAGGTTTGGTTGATTGCCCTGGAACAGAGTACAGCTGAGGGAGTGGTTTCCCCGGACCATCTCCTGAAGGTGAGGAAGAGTAACGAGAATTCTGTGGAAGAACTCCCTGACTCTCATGGATCAGGCTCAACCTTGGTGGATTATGGCGCTAGTGATTCATGTGAAGTTTCTAGCCCAGATACCCCCCTGAAGGGCAAAGATATCTTTGCTGGAATGGCTGGGAATGAGAAATTCCAGCACTGGAAAGCTGAAATAATCAATAAAGGAGCCATGAAAAGCGCACACATGATGAAAGAGAGGCTTGCCAGGGGACTCCAGCCACCAGGTCTTAAGTCCAACACTGTTCCCCCCCCTGATACCAACCGCACATCAGGCACAGTGAAGGTTACTGCAAATGCTATTGCTCGTTACCCTACTATCAATGCCTCAACCAGCAGAGGCAGAGGAGGCTCCACCAATCCTAAAAAGCCTTTCTCATCCTATATACGATCTAGAGAAAGGAATCCCATGTTTTCTACTTCACGCTCATCAGCCAGACATTCTTCTGAGGTCAAGAAGCCCATAAGATGGATGAGGATAAATCTAGGAAACTACTCTACCTTCAAGCTCACCGACAATAGGATTGAGGATATTGGGAAACCTAAAACCTGGAATTCCTAACAGGAGGTATGGAATCACCCTTGGATGCAGAACCATGATAAGATGGACTATAACTGGTAGTAGGTTTATCTTTGATTTTGCAACATGCAGGCATTCGGAATCTCGGGCTGGGGATGGAGTATTTGTGGAAATTACCACCACTGGTATTTAGCCTGGCTAGAGGCTTTCCAGAGATTTTTATGTTGGATTTGGAGTTTTTACTTGGCATAAATTTATATCTCCATTCATACCGAGTCTTTTGCTCCTGGTGAATGTGTATTTTGCCAGATGGTTCTGTTCACTATGTGTGTTGAATGATCTGGAAGGAAGTAGACTAGTGCAGTGCGGTACAAGCCTCTGGACCTGTTGGCCGGAGCAGGTGGGGCTGTCAAATGTTTTGTTGGTTGACCCTGGATAGTTGGTCTGTAAACACTTGCCTGATCTTGAATATTCCATTCCCACCCTTGAAAGATCCTGCACAAGAGACTATTCTATAGGCCAAGCCCGTTACCTCTGCACCACAGGCCACCCTGAAACCAGATATGTTGGTGGTCACTACAACTTTCGACTCTTCTTGCCAGTGTTACAAAGTGTGTCTCTAACCTTTTGTACAAAGACATTTTTACACCCCCCGGTGACTGCAGAAATTTCCTACCTTACCAGCCCCCTCCTCCATTAATTATGCCATCACTATTGCTCTCCGTAATGGTGAATTCTAGCGGTATTGTTTATTAAATCCGTTCTTGATTGTCTGAATAAGAAATTATGAACCATTCATCACATCGCTCATCTGGCCGAATTGAGTCCCAAGAATACTGTACATATCCGAGTATCGAAGGGGAAAAGGATGAACTGCCCACTAAGAGTACGACCATACCCAGCTTTAGCCCCCAGATTTCTTTAGAAGAAAAGTCGGGACACCGTTGAAGGTGATATTTTGTGGGAATTTTTTGGTGGAGCACCATGCATCTCACTCCCTGGTAGTGAGCCGGGGATATTGCCTTCTGGCCAGGCAGGAATATTTGATCCCCTTGGAGTCAGAACACCGCTAGTACTATCAGCGCTATTCTCGTAATTCTGTTTTCTCATTTTTTTTTATGATATATATTCTTCAAACCTACCATTGTTTATAAGGGTAGTTTTCGGGGGGGCAAGAGATGCTCAGGGCCTGTTTGGATACGACGGTTCCATTCCATTCGTCCAAGCAAACGACCGTTACCTTTCGTTTTGAAACCGAGGGAACTGAACTGGTGTTAGGTATCATCATAATGGAATAAATCGACAGTGCTGTTTGAAACCTGCCGAGTCGACTGTTACGGAACGGGAGTGGACCGTTTCTACAGGGGCAACCCATTTGAAACGAAACGGTCACGAACGGTTCCGTTCTCACCAAACATACCGGTAGCCTTAGGGCCTATTCGGATACGACCCCCCCTTCCGTCTCCCCATAGAAACGGCCGTTTCCTTCCGTTCTGAGCATCCCAAGACAACCATTTCTCCAGGTAAAATCGTCACGGAACGGAACCGTCAACCCGCCTACCGTTCTCACCAAACAGGCCTTTCGTCCCCTCGAACCAGATCACGTGCTCGCTAACACCCCACCAAACCACCTGCCCAGCGCTGCGCTAGGATGAGTTTGAATCTATCATCATTGTCTTTCTTTGGCTCTAGATGATACAAGGGATGTATCTTTGTTTTATGTTCCCCAAGCAATAGCTAGTCTACCTTTCCCCCTCTTTTTTCTCTAGGGATGACCTAGCGGGGAAATTGTGCTGCTTCCGACATTTTTATCTCATCCTCCAGATAAAGTGTTTTAACATAGAACTCTTTTGGTGTTAGATCAACCTACAGGCATTCTATCAGACTTCCGTTTTCTCACAACTGTCATTAAGTCAGTCTGCCGTCTGGATTACGGTTTTTTTTTTTTGTATTTCTTTTGTCGAAGGGATTCCAGCTATCCCATCGATCATGGCAATGATTTCGCTACATGAGTTTGCCAATCACAAAACACAAATAAATATCCAGATTCACAGAGGAAGTCGATAAAAGTGCAAGGAGATCTCAAAGATAATTTTACACGCAAGGAAAATCACGAAAGTAGTCCCCTATCAAGCAAAAAACTTAATCCAATTGCTGACATTCCCGCAGTGGGCGGAACATCCACTAGGTGATAACTCGGTGCTTATTGCTACGGTACTTTGTTTCCACTTCTTAAAAAGGAAACCGGTGCAGGGCCCACCGTGGGTTAACAAGTTAGAGTATCTGGCTCGTAACAGTACTGCCGAAGATTAATATTTCTGCTTTTTGGTTCCTCGGGTTGGCGATTTCCCACTAGTCCCGGAGGATTAATCCTCAAACCACTCGCAAGATAGCTCCCCTACGATCAAAGCCTTGAGAAGTTCCTAGAACCGCACCCACTACTTCTTCAGCCTATAAGTTTGTATACTTTGACGATGGTTCGATTTAACAATGCCGGGTACGGCTACCGAGCGTTCAAGGTTGTTGGTTGCACGGCAAAGTCGAACTCATGCTATAGAGAATCGAGATGAGTGAGGTTTAAAAGATTGGGAAGCTCAAAATCCACTTTATTATTCCCTAATGGAAATAGAGTTCAATTTTTTTCAGAAGCGGCGAGTAATCACCAGTGAGTGGGCTCTCTTTGGCTTACTGGGTTGATCAGTGAGATAACATGTTTTCCCTGCTAGGCGATCACACCGGCTAAGCGATCACATACACCAACTGGCTTTAGAAGGCCACAGAACAAGAACCTTAAGGTCGAACTGCTTCAGACTCTACTGGCATAGATACCGACGTCTCTGCTGCATGTGTGTGATGGTTTTTTACTGTCTCCGGAAAACTTCCTTCTTATTGAGGTAGACTGGAGAGGAAACTGGTAGAGGAACAAGGGTTTTTTGGTCAAATAAAATTGCAATTCCGGATACCTGAGCCAGGGATGTTGTTGGTGCTCGGTTTGTCTGGTCTGGAGGCCTCTTTAACGGCTTGTTTTGCAGATATCGAGGTTGTCCAGGCTGGGCTTGCAGGGCTGTGGTCGCAAAACATGAAAAACCTCATTTCTATCAGAGTGGCAACTCGTTTTAAGGTGTAAACGTATTTAAAACCGGGTAGTGGTTTGTATCAATATATAGACTTCTAATTCGGAGTACCACGATTAACTTATAGGTGCGCTCGGATCCGCGGTATGTTTGTGGCAGATCCTTCACCCGGGATGATCGCTTAGTAGGTGAAACTCGGAGACCTAGAGCACGGTGCTCGATTTGGGTTGGGGGAAATCAAAAAATTCTACGAGGAATCTATCTCAGGAATAAGTGCGAATAATAAGCTAAAGAAGTAGCAAAAAATTTTGAAAGAGGGGATGGGGGGATCCTTCTCTATTTGAAGTTCTCTGGCGAGGGAATCGCACTTTTAGGAAAAATATGCGCCTGAGCCTGAGACATCTGCAGGCTTACCTTTCAACCAACCACGATCAGCAAAAGTGAGCCTGAGACATAAGGAGTTTTGCACTATGCGGGAGGAACGCTATCGTTGATACTACTGGCCAGTTTGTGCTATGGAACTCGGATCGACTGGCCAATTTACATTCTGCATCTGCAGGCTCAGTTCTCGTACAAAGCCTGCAGATATTCGGGGTTGGGGAGTTGCGTTCTATTGGACTGAATAGTGACTGAACCGTGCAGTTCTGCCCCTATTCTAGCACTCGAGAAAATGCCGGAATTAAGGCACTTGTTGGGCACGGATTCGCACTTGTACTCCACCACAATTTGATGCGGATACTGATAGGCGGGCGCAACATATATTACACGGGCTCTAGAGGATTCAATCTTCGGCCAAGTGGGTTCCTTTCCAATTTTAGCATAGCACTAGTATGATAATAGGTAAATACCGTTGAGGAAGGTTAGGTTGCCTCCCAAGGCGGGGTACAATTCCAGTTCCACGCCCTGAAAGTAAATCGGCGGCTCCAGAGTGTGCGCAGTTTTTAATGTAACCCACCGCACCCCTGAAATGTGTGCCGGTGCCGGGCATAATAGCACGAGCAAAAACCAATTGAATACCTGCAAGGGTACCTCATACTACTCGCACCTGGCTCCCAGTGACAGTACTCGAGTACCGGTAGCAGGTCCCGGGGAATTAATGGAGCGAAGCAATAAATAGTTAAAAGAGAAAATTCTCCATTCCTATTACTCGCGCCCATTGTGCGGTACTCTACAAATATCAGTGGGCCTCTATCTCCTCCAACCGTAGCATCCGGTATCTCCAACAAACGGTAGGAGGGCTTCCGGACCACACACTGTAGCACTACCGTTTGCTATAACTGCCGGTAAACCGCTCCAGCCTACCATAGTGTTCTCCTAATCTGTTGCTTCTTGCTTTCATAGGGCTACCGTAGCTGCTTCCAAGCAAAAGTTTGCGTAGCTTGGGGGGAACTGGTTGGCTTCCGGGAGGGTCCCAGAAACTTGGGGCATTGAGATGGGGAAGAATGAATCCAAGCTCTTTTCTGAAAATGCCGGAGGATCCAAAGTTGTGCAAGCCAGCAAGGGAGCAACACGAATGGTGTTCTGGGCACCTCAACACCCAATCAATCCTAAAGTAAGTTCGCGGACTAAAGAAAATACCCGGCAAAAAATGCGCCCCCAATAACAGACAAGTGCAACAAAAACGTCGGTCGCTTGACCAATCCTGAGGAAACAGGGTTTGGAGGGCCACTTAGAATTCACCGCTTAGTGCGGGATAACTGCACTTTCAGCGAAATTTATGCATAAGCCTGAGACATATGCAGCTTCCCCTTCCAGCCAATCATGAGTAAATAAATCGAGCCTGAGACAGATGGTTTGGGAGTTTTGTACCACATTATCTTTAACGCTACTAGTTACTATTTCTGGAAACTGATGTACGTCTCATGTGCTGCGACGGGGGACAATCTACAAAATCGGGAGGAATCGGGAGAAAAGGGAGGTAGGTATACTGCACAGACATAACTTGTCCGCAAAAACCCCACAATGGGAGTTATCTTTTATCGGAGCACTAGGGAAACTGGGGATTATCTCCCATTGAGAGATGAGGCTTAGCCCCTCCACACCGGCTATTAAGTGAAGCTACTGTTACCAATACCATTTCGGTAACATTTATTCTGTGAGATCGTAGATTTCATGGTATCAGGAGACCAGCATATCAATTTCTCCTAGACTTAGGGGCTTTATTCTTCACTTCCTCTTAGACTCTTCGCAGCTGGCAGCCATTCCTAGCTTCACACATGTTATACCCCATTTATCAGATTACCGCCGGATTAGAAATTTTATGCTCAATAGAGAATTTTGCTTTTATCATCACTTTAAGAGTTCCCGCGCTGGCTAAAGTAGGGTTGTAATCTATCACTGGTCAGGAAAGATGGGGGGAAAGTAGGAAATGGAGAAGGAAAATGAAGGGGGGAAAAGGTTATACACAAGAAGAGAAGGGAAATTGTCTTGGGGCGAGTGTTGCGGGGTCAGAAATAAAATTGCAGCATCTCACTAGGCACTTCGTGATCTTAATATGGTGAATAGAAACCCACAGACATTCACCTGATTGCGTCAATTATTATCTGAAAAGTCCCACAACGAGAGGTGGGATGGGTTATATACTACAACCCCAGTGAATCTCCCACCCCACCGGGGCTAGTGCTGCGGTTCATTCTTCCAGTTCCCGGGTTATGAGCTGCAAGATTCCTGTTTGAACGGCCCCGAATCGCCTGGTGAGATTTTCTGGCCTCGGGAACAGCCAAGTTGGAGCTATTGGGTACATCGGAGGTGAGAATATTATGATTGCTTGTAAGAGTGCGGGGAATGAGTGCTGACAACCGTGGTGTGGGATTAATAGGTGGAATTCCCGGGACGCGAGAAAGGCATAGGGTCTGTTTGGACACGACCGTTTTGTTCCATTTGCCTATACAAAATGACCCTTCGCTAACGGAACCGTAAGGCAATTTTTACTAACAAACGGAACGGAACAGTCGTGTCCAAACAGACCCCTATTTTAGCCATATTTCTAAGCCCTATGGCTCCTTGACGAGGGTTCAATAAATGGATCCGAAATTTGTGCTACAGGCTCACTCACTCTTGAAGCCACTCTACTAGTATTGGAGGGGACCTCCGCTAGCAGCCGTCTCGCTTCAGGCGCAACCACGAGCAATTAGCCTTGGCTGCCGCCCCCCCTGCGGGAACCCGGATCGGTCAAAATTTCTCAAAAGCTGAACCCCCCAAAAGTGTTGTTTTAAGTTAGTAGGGTCCTCAATGTTTCCTAGGAATATCCTGTTCTAAGCCAGTTGACTAGCGATGGATTTTAGTGGAGCAAGGCCGCCAGAGGCTCTATGCGCAAGGTGTTGGGAGGGCACTGATGTTTAGAGTAAGGGGAGAAAGCGGGACCAAATAGGGCATTTTTCAGTGCACAGTAACCACCATCTGTACTCTGCTATTGCGTGCTGCATATGCAGTCTTCACCCCTTTGTCTTCCATACCTTAACCACCTAAATAACCCTCAACAGCAGAAATCTTAAATCTAATACCTAAATTATTTGGACAATGGCAAATTAGGCTTATGCAGTAAGACTAGTATCCTAACTGCGGTACGGTCGCAAATTCTCAAAAATACAGTATAATGTCGAAAAAAAATTGCTTATCCCCGAGACTCGTGCTAAAAACTTTCCCTTCACAACACTGTGTATACGAGGCCGTAAGGAGTGAGCAGGGCAGCCGGTCCTGTGGCTTTTGAGATTATCCCACTCCATTCTCTCAGCACAGTTTGTGTGAGGGTGCTAACTTTGACTCGCCCTGACCAGCCAACATGGCAGAGTTCAGGAAACATGCAGGAGCATTTCTATATTACCATTAGGATAAGGTTATGTTATATGGGATGCAACTACTGATACGAGTATTTTTCATCCTTTTTTGTGCTTAGAGAGCCATATGGTAACTTGTACTACATAAATGTGTCATCTGAATATCATGCCAAGTTCTCATGTATTCTCAGCAGCCATGGGTTCTCACTCGGAGGAACGACCAATAAGGCCACTTAGAGCCCTGCTACAATTGCCTTTGCGGGATGTTAGACCCCCAGAAAGGTAGAGATACTCTAGTTCAAATTCTTAGCAACCCACATATGTGGTGTTTGTCCTAATCTGTCTGCCCTGTCAGATAGACATGTTCCCCCCTGACTCCAGCTTCACTACTCCCTCCACCCATTGCAACAGCCACAGACATCTTGTCGGCAGTAGTAAGTCCTACGCTGTAACTCAACATTGTCTGGATTGAAGGGGTCCTCTTTCTAATACTCTCAGCTAACCTTGTTCTGATTTTCAGGACCTAAAAAATGAGCTTCTCAATACTTGTCCTAGTAATCCCTAATGCAAGATTAATATGAATACTGTAGTTCTAGACCTTCTCGCATTTTCCAGACTTTTCATCTGTTCCGGTATTGTACTGGGGGTATTTATCAGGCCCAATATATTTTCAATAGCTTTTTTTATTAGCTTTCATTTCCTACTAAGTATAGTATCTTCCTGCATGATAGAGACAATTGTTGCAGAAACCAGTAAAAGTTTAGTTCTGTTTCTCAGTGGAGAACATATAATCCATTAGTTATCAAAGTTTTCTCTTCCAAAGTGTTATTTTGGGGCATTCTGGGAAAGACCTTCAGTCATTCCTCCCTCCAGCTTGGGATACATCACTTCTAGAAAGATGTCCTGACTTGACATCAGACATATGTGTCCTACTATGTGATAATGATATCACTCCCCCACCAGATGCCTCTGGTCCACAGTTCCTGGCTTATTGACAAAAATGGTCTGGGATGAGGACTTTTTGATAATTTATCTTGGGCCATCAAGACCCTTGGATAGATGATATTCCTTGGGTTCATCTAGAGTGCCAAAATAGTTCAAGTTAAAGGTTTGTTGTGAAGATATGGAAACCTTGAAAATTTTAACACTATTAGATGTTAGTAGGTCACCAAGAACCAATGGGCCCCCTAGCCTCAATAGAATAGACTACCTTCCTCTGGGATCCTTCTTAATTTACTAATTATCTGCTAGGGTAGTGTAGGTAGGATACTTATATTTGGTAAAAGTGCTTTTTAGAAATGAGGATATTTGCCTGCCTCCAAATATTTAAAATCTCTGAATATGGACTGATTGGTTATAGAGATCGGAATATATTGAATGTGGTTTAGCAATTGGATGAATCAAGGGTCAAAATCCCAACAGGAGAGCTAGGATTGCTATTATCAGGATGTTGGTCAATCTTGGTCGGGGGGTTTTGAGTACCTGCATTAGCAACATTACCATCCTTGGTAATTAGCTTCTTGGCTACTGGGCTTTGGCTATTACAAGTTACTAGTGGGAATTTTATAAATAGGTTTCCTTGCCATTGCTATTATGTCTTTTGCTATTGCTGGGGGATAAAAGTGTTTTCCTATAGTTTTGCTTGCATTTTTTTTTTTTAAAAAAAAAAAGTCTTGTTTTTTTATGGGATCCTGTCGCATGTGTTTTCCTGAGACAGGATGAAAACAAGAAAAACCATCTTTCACCACAAATCTGTAATGGGTCTGGTTCTATGTGGTACAATTTCTCCCCTGAAGTTGAGCGCTACAGTTTGTTAAGAGAATTGCCAAGCACATGGCGGATCTTATCATAGTGCAACGATATATCCCAGTACTCATCAGGAAAAAAAAACTCTGCGTCTGATGTGTGGACGGCGCGTCCTGACGCCGAGTTTTATTTTTTTGCGTCCCCTGCGTCCTGTGCGTCCTGATTCTGGTTGCAATGCCCTACTGCGTCCGGTGCGTCTGGGCTTCCAGCCCCCACGCCCCCCTACGTCCCGTGCGTCTGGGCTTTCAGCCCCCACGCCCCCCTACGTCCTCTGCGTCCCGTCACCACTCCCCTCGCATGCTCACCTCCGGTACCCTCTGGCCCCTCGGTCGAACATCTGGATCCTGTCCCTACGCTGCTACTGCAAAACCGTCGCTCTGATCACATCGCTCGCGGCCTTGTGTCTGCCTCACCACCTGACGCTCAGCCCTGCCCTCCATCCTCAGGATTCCCGCCTGGTGCCCCCCTCTGTCACCGCGACATCCGGACCACGTCCTATGACAGCCAACCCTCCTTTCAAACCCCTACGATGAGCTCCTAGTATCACCCCCTCCTGACGCTCCGCTCCTAGCTTCTTTCTCCGGATTCCCTCATGGCGTCGCGCAACAATCCTACAATCCGTCCAGTTCCTCCTGCCTGCTCTCGCCACTTCAGGATAACGTCAGACTTGAAACGCAACACTCGCTACACTCCCGATTACGCTCCGCTGTGTTGTCTGCTGGTGGCGATCCGTATGTGTGCCTCCCTATGTTGCCGCGATGTTCATACCAGTTGATAGACATCGGAGCCTGCCTTGCATCCCCTATCCACGATATCGACGACCCCTCGCGGGCAAGCATGTCATGGTTTCCTGACAGCACGTTTGCGGATCCTCCGGCGGACACTTGATTTCTAGCACTTTGTCTTAATCATATTATATTATTTCTACGTACAGCTTGCTATCAAGAGACCTTTATCATTCTATGCCCATATTGCCTGTTTGTCGTAGGAGGATTTGCGTCTGGTGTTAGAAGTTCTGAGTGTCACATAATCAATGCGGCTGCACAACGTTGGTTAATATATTTCATTGAACGTCCTTAAATCAATGTGACTGTTGACCAGCCATCGCCCGTCTGCCTCCAGAACCAGGTGGGCTTGCCCAAGTATCATGCCTATGTCCACTATGGTAAACCTTCTCGCATCGGGTCTAAGCTGAACGGTGACAAGATCGTGTAATTCGGACGGACGCCCAGAGTTAACTGCACTCAATATCTGAACACAAGCGAGTCGATGTATTGTCTTCTGGCGCCTACAATCTCGCAGTTTGAAGAGTGCCATGAGCTTTCCCGAAAGACGGCTGCGGAGCACACCATACATTTGCTCCCCACCTGCCTGGACCCAAACCCAATCATTCCGACTAGCCTGGTTTCGAAAAAGCCCGGATCCCGTAGATCTTGCCCGGTGGATGTCGTAAATATCGGTTTCCTGAAAGGCGGGAACTGGGATTTCGAGTTGCGTCAGTAGTTCAACGGGAAGGAGTGGAAGTATGGCAGGATCGTCGGGGAGGCGACGCTCTACAGGCAGCATCTGGCGGCTATATCGGATCAATTCAGTACTCATGTTTTCGGTGGTGATACTCAGGGCATTGTAAAATTCGACCAGACATGCAACATCACCATGGTGCCCCTTCAGGACTCGAAGACAGGACTCAGCCCCCGGTGCACGTCCGGTACCAGTTTTGTTCAAAAGGTCGACAACGTCTGCAGGAATATGAGCTCCTTGGAGTCTTAGTGAATCTAGGTTCAAAAGCCTCATTCGGATCGCGTGTTGTCGGCTATAGCTGCTCAGAATCTGCCTGGAGGCGTCGTTTTTATTCGATCGTCGCCATCTGTCCTTAATCTGATCCTTATGCGTCAGCTCCCCAAATTCAGTTGAATACATGGGAATATTTCCAAACTGGTATATGTGACCACGGAAGTGAGATAGCAGACGCATCTTGATGAAGTTGAAATGACATTTTGACTGAATCAATTGCATTCGTTGGTCGTCCTCCTGCCCGCGATGCTGCTCGCGTATTTTCCATACCTTCGACCTGGGGTGAGATTCATTCAACTGGGCTTGCTGATGCCGTATCCCCCGGACCTGATCCTTAAGTTCGGCTCGTGTCTGTTTCGATATTCGAAATTCTAAGAAGATCTCCTTCTTGGCGTGAAACCTGTCGAGATATTGTTCCATATAACCTATAGTCTCTGCTGTATGACTTTTATATTGCGCCATCAAACTGAAATCAAGTAATGACCTGACGCAAGCAAGCGCACATTTGAAAGGTAGCTGTTGCGCACCGTCCGGCAGTCCTAACGCCACAGCTAAAACTGCTAAAAGATATTGCCCCAAATTCCTCATCTATTTCCCTTGCCACTGCATAACCTCACGGTAAGCTTTTTTGAGAACAAAGAACTCGGGGTACGGTGGCAAAGACTTCCAAGCATTATGAAATGCTTGTAGTCGCCCATGTTTCTTGAGAAATCCTTGAATCCAATCTATCATGTGCTCAAACAGTCCCAGGTAAATTGTATGAAGGAGATCAAGCTGGTGCAAGTCTGGCGCAGACACCCATCGGAGCCCGTGGAAGACGTTCGGCCCGATCTTGACACCCAGAGTGTCGAGTGTGGGGTGGGTCACGTCTGAATCTGACATCTCCGACTCGTTGCGAAGTTGCTGCTCGAGTTCCTCGTATGTCGCATAATTTCGGGCCTGATATGCTGTGTTCGCGTTGGCACCTAGCTGGTTTGGACCAACCTCACATTTAGGACAGGCGTTGGATTTTATTCCATGAAGGGCGACGTTTTCCATATGGTCCGCAATCCACACAGCCAAGATCGGGAAGCATTTCTGGACGTTCCCATCGGCACAGTCAATTGGGACACCATTGCGCGTAGCATCTTGCAAGGGCTCAAATAAGAGTTCGAATACGCCTTTAAGGGTGTCGGCATTGATTTCTCTCTGGGATCTGTTTGCTGAAGCCGACTGGGGCAACTTAGGAGGGACTGGTAGGAGCGTAAGAAGGAGGATAGCCATCGATCCGGGCCTGTTACGCCTAGTCGACGCAAGATTTCCTATCGTAACGTACACTGGCCAGGCCTTCTTGTCACTGGAGAAGTTGGTGAGATGGGTCTGATCGGACATCCCGATAATTGGAACAACTGTGGCGCCATGTGGAAGGGTTTCCTGTCATAGGTTAGCTAGATCTTTAGTCAAAAGGTGATAAGAAATTGGTATAGTACTTGAACTTCCCACCACCAGTCTGCGGTATGCATTTCAGCATACACTCTGTGTCCATTGTGATCGTATTCATGTTGCGGTGTGTAAATAAGATCTTCTCTATAGGTCATCTGACGAAGAAGATATCGGACACAATCTAGAAGGTTACGGTGGAAGAAAGGTAACGTTCTCATGCCATCATCCACTTTGCCTTCGTACCATCGCAGATACGGCCCGTATGGATCCAGTATACGGAGGTGGTTCTCGAGTGCATGCATTGAACGGTAGCCGACGGATGCCGAATTACCAAGGCTACTTGAAAAGAACTCATTGATACGCGACTTGGGGACTTTGCTGTGAATAAACCAAGATGCAAGTTTGAAATCGTGCGCGCATACGAATGGAGCCCATGGGTCCTCCGCTAGATTGTGGTTGTCTCGTTCAAATCCCTTCACCTCTCCAATGGATTCCCCAGCGCCAGGAAAAATAGCTAGTTCGCTGGGCCCTGAGGACGCGTCGAACACACCGCGTGATTCCATACAGGACTCCTCTGTAACCTCCGGATTCAACGACTCAGATAAGTAATCCGTGGGATCACCCTCCGACTCATAGTTGGAATCCGTCTGATCCATTTAGTGGAAAGCGTCATGGCGGCGTAATGGGTCAGATTCATTCTGGTGAAAAGGACCATCCGAGGTGGTCGGCCATGTAGTCGACGCGAGAAGAATGGGTAGATTGGCATGGGCGCTGCGCAGGTGTTTCTGGTAAGGGCCTGCGCGGGCGTATTTGCGGCGATAAGAAGAACATTTGATAGGCATTACGGGAGCGAGTGCTGTTGAATTTTTGAAGTGCAACGCAAGTATTCAGACGTGAGCAGAATGTTCAAGTTTTGTTGAGTGGTTCGGGGGAGCTAGGTTGTGGCGTCCCCCAAAGGGAGCTATAGTCGAAGGGGTTTAGCGCATGCCCTGCGTATCTCACTAGCACATGGGTTCGAGTTTGTTTTTATGTATCCAGTTCCGTTAGTACTAATAATTTGTTTCCAATTTCGAAGAGTCGCTGGACATACTAAGTTTATAATCTTGAAAGAGAGGCTGGCTCTGACGTCGGCATCGTGCGAAGTTTCCATTACTGTATTGATTATGTTGAAAATTGTTCCTGATGACTAGGATGTCAGGAACCCCGATGTATAAATGGAGGATCAAGAACGCAGGAGTGTCGTACCAGAAAGACTTTCCACAAGATACACTATCCACAACGCCCATCATATCCATACCCCGAAAAGTTCAGACAAAGACGAAATGGCTCAAAACAATAACGTACAATACATCTATATGGTGAATGTGGCCAAGGGAAAGAAAGCTCCAGCCGGACCTACACAGGCCTACCAGCTTCCTGCTGTAGTTCTCAGTGGTGCAATTTCAGCTCAGCGCCCTAGGAATTGCAAAATCTTGGAATATAAGGCATCCCTTAACTTCACGCCCGATCCGAATGGCACAATGCAGTACGGCACGTGGCGGAAAACAGTCAAAGATCAGATGTCAGGCAGGCACTTTGCGAATATTCTTACTTTCCCGAATGCTGATTTTCGTAACATCTTCGACGGCATGAGGAGGTTGCGCCCAGCCTGCATTTGCCTTGTAACTGGACAGGCGAATAATGACATACGTAGGATTCGCGAGATCGATGAGGCCATTATTCAACTTGTTAGGGACTCAGGAAAGAAGTTCACAACTACTCTTCTGGGCAAAGGTGGGGGTCCGGAGCCTCCGGCTAGTCCGGTAATTGTTCCAGGGCATATCATTGTTGATGCAATCTTACTGCCTCCCGGGGCCCCTGCGTATTGGGATCCTGCGTTGCCTGCGCCCAACGCGGATCCAGCTCCCCAGGGGGGGGGGGCGAATGCACCTCGGGTTTCGGTGCCCAAAGGACGCCCAGATGAAGACAATGACCCGAATCCGAGCCAGGCTGGTGATGATGGACAGGCTACTGACCCCTGTAGCGACAATGGTGAGAATCAGTGTCCGGCGGATGATGATCACAACCCCCATGGCGTAGACACCGGTACCGGAATGGGTCAGAATCTCGGCCCTGCTGCTGTGGATGGTCTGAATGAGGGCCCAGCCACCAACGATGGCCAGGACCAAAGAGAGGCTGCCGAGAGTGGTCAGAATCCCCGCCTGGGAGAAGAGGATCGTGAGAATACACCCCAGGCTCGTGGTGTTGGACAGGTCCAACCAGCACGTCCTGCCAACACGGTTTCATCTTACAACTTGCAAACAGGTTAGTTCATTTCTAAAGATTCATGTATATTGTTGTTTGCACTTACTAACTGCGAAAACCTAGACTGGAGCGCGCTGCTTGGGCGGCCTCGTGCGGTGCGTATTGTTTGGGTCCGGCCGTCAAGAGGTGGTCAGGGTATGCATGGGAACGAAAGGCGGGAAGCGCAAGCCGCTCCAAACTACCTCTCTCTTTTCTGGCGTCCTCCCCACATCTATGGAACCAAATTTGGTAACTT